>CM057090.1:18551760-18604260 GCA_029959045.1 Taenioides sp. WSHXM2023
AACTGAAGCTCAAATTGTGCCCATTTCTGTTTTAAAGAGGGCAAGAGGTGTATAAATTGAAATTATTACCTTTATACCACTCCTAAGCAACATTAAAATGTCCAAATCTGTCTCTCTAGATCATGTAGTGATCCTAGAAGAAAAAAAAAAAGAAAGAAAAGAAGAAGTTACATTATAAATTGACACCACCAAGCCGACTTGCACGTCAGGTCTGTGGAAAGGCAACTCCACTCACTGTAAAATTGCATGTTTTTCAAGGTATTTTCAGCAATAAACACTTGAAGTTGATAAGATTTAATGTCATACTGTAAAAACAACTCTTAAGATTGTTATTTAAGATAACAGAAGGTATGCTGTGACTCAACCTTTATGCGTAATACATCTACGTCCTTCAGCTAGTCATAAGAACCTATTCATGTTTAAACTTATATGACATAATACTAAACTACACAATGTTAAAAGTTTAGTAGAGAAAGGAGTGGCACTATTGGACCAGATGATGCAACAGCAAAGAGCCCAAGTTAAACATTGACTTTTGTGATTGCTCAAATGACCTGCTTTCACATGCTCGTAATGGTGTAATAATTCTGTAAAACATTTAGCAATTAAAACTGAAGAAACAAATAGCTCAGTCACAATGACGTCAGTATTGAAACATGCTTTATGGTTGTGGGTAGAATCAGATAAAGATTTTGAACTATCCAAACTACGTATGCTGCTCTAAAAACCCACTAAAATGCAATTATCATAATGTGGACCCTAGACAGGATTATCTTATCTAAGTTTAGACAAAAGTTTCATGGTCCATTTGTGACCTACTGAAAGAATAAAAAGTCTGGGTTGATTTTTAGAGCACTGATTTGCTGCCAAAAATGTACTCAATAAAGGCTAATTATGAAAGGCTAATTTTAATTGTCTTGGCAAGTTTGGCAAGTAATAAAACCTGTGTAAAAAGTGCAATGCGTGGGCCGTCTGCAGTACAAAGGTCAAGAAAGGTTAATACTGGTCAGGTCAGAAAATAAGCGTGCATTTACACTTGTCCTAGTTTAGTCCTGGTTTAGTCCTGGTTTAATCCTGATCTATTTGAGGGTTCAGTCCCAAATCCCAACTGTGTGTACATGTGTCAACACACCCTAAGGCCATGTTCACCCCATAAACCCCTAAACCCAGAACTAAACCAGGACTAAACTAAGAATATAAGATAGTACCAAACCAAGTCTATGTCAAGACTAAACCAGATTATCAAAATAGGACCAAAGCAGGACCAAGTGTGAATGTAACCTAAAAAGTGTCTCTGTTCATCTAAATCTAGGTCAAATTAATAACGCAAGTCACAGGACATTAAAAGCTGGAAAATTTGCTTAAGACTTAAACATTTTACTGTTTTGGGTTAAGCCTTTGCCAGATGCCAAAATGTATACTTCAAGTACAGTTTAATCGTATATGCCACTCTTAAAATGTATTTGTTAAGTCTACAACTAAAAGAGTAAAGCACTAAAATAGTTTCCACATGATTTAATATTGCCAAATATTGCACAACGCTACATCCCGGTTGCTGTTAATAGGTCCAAGATTTGTTACAAGTTTCCAGGAGGTGCGGCAGACAGAAGGGGAAAAGCCCACAGTTAAACATGTTGGCTTGGCTGTGCTTCAGGTCAGAGTTATGTTGCCTTCCATGACCCATTCAGCGCCACTGCCTCAATCCTCCCCAAAAAGTAGGTCAACATACGACACCCACCAACTGTGAGGCAGACTGTGCACATGTGGAAATGACAACACAGCAAACAGTAAAATGACTTCAATTCAGAATGCTATGGTTGATTTGACAAGTTTTGACCAGTTTAACTATTTTTTGTTTTGCTAGATTAATTACAGTTAAAGGGGCACTATGTTGCTATGTTTGTTTCATTTCAAACTTTGAATTTCCTTTGGGATCAATAAAGTATCTGTCTATCTGTGGACCATGTAAGTTTCTAGATGGAGGGTCCCAAAGCTACATTTCTCCATAGGGAAAGTACTGCAATTGAACAGCAACAGGAGCATTAATTTAATATTGAAATCTGAACTGATAAACTAATACTAATACTAATACTAATACTAACACAATCCTATGCATTTCAGAAAATGTTTGTAGAGATCTAAACAGGAATAACAAGATTATTATTTAAACAGAAGGATCATTTTGTTCTTTGCAGAGGACATTCTGTATCTTTTTTTTATTTGAATACTGTCCCAACTCAAATTGCAATTTTGATTTGACAGTGATATATTACCCTGGAATGTTCCGCAGGATTACATAAAGCATCTCCATGGAGACAAACTGGTGACTTCATCAACAAAATATTTTTGGCAATAAAAACACTTGTAATTAAATAAATTAAAGGTATATGACATTTGTACCATACTATAACATTTGTACAATTATAACATAAAGAGAGTAACAGTACAGCAAGCTCTCTAATAAGACTGTATAAGACTCCATAAGACTGTAAACTATGTGGATTACAAAGGTTAACATTTCTTATTATTTATTTATCATTTTACATGTGCAATTTTGTTTCCCCACTGTCAAATAACAGCAAAACAAGTGAAATGATCAAAACATTGTCAAACCACTCAAATAAGGATTCATATTCTGCAGGCCATTTTAACACATTGTTTTTGCAGTGAATGGTTGAAATAGAACCTTTTCCAACTTCCCTCACTTTATCTAAGAATCACATAAGACCCTAGTAATAATGCGGGTGCACTCTGAGGCACAAAGCACAAAAATATAGGCCAAAGAAAGTTGCACTGAATTGAAAGTAGGGCACCAGGAATAACTATGGGTGTGTGCATGTGATGAATCAGCTCAGTGTTATGCAATGCTAAACCGCACTTAGCTCAGATTACCATATCTCGTCTCCTCATGTTGCAGGAAGTTGTCTGTTGGCATGGCTTTTGTTTGTGTCTCAAGAGGAAGACATAGACAGAGAAGTGTTTATGGACCAGTCACACTCACTTTATATGTGAGGTACAAAGGATTATACAGAAAATATGAATATTACAATGTACAAAGAGAATATTGTTTCTATAAAGACGCACTATGTAACTTTTGTAATAGGTGTCATTGCCTTGCCTGGAATGTTCTACAAAATGGCATTAGACATATCTCTCTTGCATGTATTTTGTTATGTGTGCTTTTGTTGTTCAAAAATACTTTGGAAAAACAGGAATTCTTACTGAACTGGCATGCCTCTCCACAGATGTTTCCTGTAACTTGGCCTGGTGAGATAAGTTTAATAGCATACTTTATTTTACTTCCAGACAAAGCGATAACATTCTGAAAAGTATAGTGCATCTTTAACTTGCACAGAATACTCCTACGATTTCTGGCTAGGAGCTTGCATTAATAATTGTTTTACACTAGAATATTATTATTATAGAATAAATTATCTGCATTCTCCCACTGAAAATAACACACCTACAAAAATGCAGTGTACAAAAGTACGAAAGTGGGCACTGAGCATCAAAGCCATTGGAGGGTTTTGGGCAAAATACCGTTTGTGCTTTGCTTTCACTTCTAACAGTATTTAGTCCACGTCAGTGCTAAGCAAAAGCACAAATGAAACTTCCCCCTTTAATATTTCACTAGTTATAAAAACATGACCTGTGTTTGACCTCGTACTCTGAAGAAGGAAGTACTAGCAGTCTTGTCTTTGTGCTCAGATTCATCTTTCAGTGAATTCATTTTACACAGCTGAATAAAGATTTCTCAGAAAATCTTGTGTCTCCTATTGGCCTGAGCTATGACGAGAGGCCAAACACAAGTTTACTAAACAGAATATTAATAATAATAGCTGCAGCATGACTGTAAACATATCCTAATATGCCAAGCCATCTTTGCTATCACTCTTGTCATATTTATTTTTTATTTAGTCACCATACAACAATTCAAAATGCAATAGTGTGTATTAGGCATTATAATAGTATACAGCCTAACTCAGCCTAACTAGCCAATAATATAACAGTCCAAGCTAACGGCCAAACAACTAGTAACTCAGTGTTCCAACATCCACAAACGGCAGCTGCTATCACAACTAGAGATTGACGAGGTACAACACAAATGCTACGGCAAGGGGCAGCCAGGACGCCAGGTCAGAGGGGAGTTAACACCAACTCCCCAACCAGAGATTGGGCACGAAGCCCCAATAAGTATCATGCTGAACGAGGCAGCGACGGACCTGAAAGATAAGATCATGGCCCGAATTAACACAAGGCAACCCCGACACCAGTTACAGAGGCTAAGTGAAATACCATCTGAAAGTCTCCTAGAAGATGTGAATGCAGCACTGAGAGGGATCCCCACCACAACCATCACTGAAACCAATGAGCTGATATACACTTCAACAGCAGTGATCCTAGAGGTGCGGGGCTATAAGAGCAACCATGGGAGCCATGAGAGACAATACCCACCATGGAAAAGACAGTTAGAGGCCAAAATCAAGGAAGCACGGAGAGAAGTGAGCCAATTGTCAGAAGGTTGTGATGAAAAAGCAATTACCCAAGAGGTACAGCCAGATGCCCATACCTGAAGCACTCGAAACTGCCAAGCAAAGGCTGCAAGCCTTAGCCAGCCGCCTAAAGAGGTACACACGAGAAAATGAAGCCAGACGAATAAACCGCCTCTTCGCAACACAACCTGCAAAAGTGTACGCTCAATGGCAGGGGAATAACACCAGAGCAAACCCCCCAAGGCTGGAGACTGAAAGGTACTGGAAAGGCATATGGGAGAGGGAGGCATCACATAACACTGATGCACAGTGGCTGGTGGCTCTGAGGGAAGACCACAGCAACCTCCCTGAACAAGATCCAGTCACCATCACAGTGGCAGACATTCAGGAAAGAGTCTCAGGCATGAAAAACTGGACAGCACCAGGCCCTGACATGATCCACGCATACTGGCTAAAGAAGCTCACTGCTCTCCACAAGTGCCTGGCAGTACAAATGAACCAGCTGCTAAGGGATGGGACTCAGCCCTGAATGGCTAACACAAGGGCGTACGATCCTGATCCTGAAGGATCCCTCAAAGGGTACAGTCCCATCCAACTATCGGCCAATAACCTGTCTATCCACAACATGGAAGCTCATATCAGGCATCATTGCGGCTAAGATAAGCAGGCACATGGATATATACATGAGCACAGCACAGAAGGGCATCGGCAAAAACACCAGAGGAGCCAAACACCAACTCCTGGTTGACCGAACAGTCGCCCGTGACTGCAGAACCCGTCAGACCAACCTGTGCACTGCCTGGATTGATTACAAGAAAGCCTATGACTCAATGCCACAACCATGGATCACTGAGTGCTTGGAGTTATACAATATCAATCGGACTCTAAGGGCGTTCATTGCAAACTCAATGCAGCTGTGGAAAACCACCCTTGAAGCCAATGGCAAGCCACTTGCACAAGTGTCCATCAAATGTGGCATATACCAAGGAGATGCACTGTCCCCACTGCTGTTCTGCATAGGTCTGAACCCCCTCAGCCAAATCATTGACCGCACTGGCTATGGATACCGACTCAGAAACGGGGCCACCATCAGCCACCTCCTCTACATGGATGACATCAAGCTGTACGCTAAGAGCAAGCGAGACATCGACTCACTGATCCACACCACCAGGATCTACAGCACAGACATTGGAATGTCATTCAGGCTTGAGAAATGTAGTAGGATGATGACAAAGAGAGGGAAGGTAGTCCACACAGAGGGGGTCTCACTCCCAGAGGGAACAATAGCAGACACTGAGGACAGTTACAAGTACCTTGGTATCCCACAAGCAAATAGCAACCTTGAAGAGGCAACAAGGAAAGCGGCTACGGCCAAATACCTGCAACAAGTAAGGCAAGTCCTAAGAAGCCAGCTCAATGGCAAGAACAAGGTACAGGCAATAAACAGCTACGCTGTGCCAGTAATCAGATACCCAGCAGGAATCATAAGCTGGCCAAAGGAGGAGATACAGACCACAGACATTAAGACACGAAAGCTCCTGACCATGCATGGAGGGTTCCATCCCAAATCCAGCACCCTGAGACTGTATGCGAGCCGGAAGGAAGGAGGCTGAGGACTAGTGAGTGTGGGAACCACTGTCCAGGATGAAACATCCAAAATCCATAAGTACATCAAGGACAAGGCCCGACAGATGATGTGCTCATGGAATGCCTCAGACAGTGGAGCTCAGAGGAAGAGGTGCTGGAGGGACCATCATGGCAGGACAAGCCCCTACATGGGGCATACCACCGAAACATAACTGAAGTGGCTGATATCAAGAAATCCTACCAATGGCTGGAGAGAGCTGGTCTGAAGCGGCATAACCAAGTGGCGGGCATAGCGTACAGAAACATCTGTGCAGAGTACGGGCTGGAGACCCCAAGGTCAAGGTGGGAAACACCCCCGAAGGTTGTGGAGAATGAGTGAGCCAAGATCCTCTGGGACTTCCAGATACAGACTGACAGAATGATGATGGCAAACCAACCAGACATAGTGGTGGTGGATAAGCAACAGAACAAAGCCGTGGTGGTGGACATTGCAATACCAAGCGATGGTAATATCAAGAAAAAGGAACACGAGAAACTAGAGAAATACCAGGGGCTCAAGGAAGAGCTGGAGAAGGCCTGGAAGGTGAAGGCATCAGTGGTGCCCGTGGTGTATATATATATACATATACATATACATATACATATATATATATATATATATATATATATATATATATATATATATATATATATATATATATGTATATATAAAATGTAACCACTTCCAGTATAAACTGCTTCTTAAACAATATTGTGTCTTGGATAATTGAAGTAAAATGATTAAACATTTGTTGCAATGTAAGGTGCTGAATAGTGCAGGATAGGCGTTCCTCAAATGTTTACTGTATGGGGGGTTATGTAGCAAACAACAGGCAGACTCTGAGGTAACCAGCTCCCCTCTGCTGCGGCTGTGTAGTTATTATTAAGTGGATTAACCTCTTTAGATTAGTCTCAGCTATTTCTCCATCTGTCTGCATGCCACTGTACTCTGCACACGATGCAAGGAAACACCAGAGACCTTAAACATGTTTACAGGAGTCTGACCCAGTGACCCAGTGAGGAGCGTGAGCCAAACCGCCGCTCACATGAGGCAGTACAGTAAACCCTGTAAACCCTTAGAGCTCATTTGTCTCAGCTGAACGGACAGCAGATGCTATTGTGCATAGGACGCAACAGCACGTGACCTCTTTAGCCACTTTGTATTACCTTAGCAAGTTAGGGAGTAGTAGTGCACATTCAAGATCTTAGTTTAGGTGCAAATATTGTTTAAAAAAAGGCTTAAAGGTGCACTATGTAACTTTTCTAGCAAGAGGGTCTGCCACCTGCTTACGTTGAGATGTTATTGCTTTGCCTTGTAATGTTTCACAGTATATACCCATATACCTATATACCTATCTCCATAAAGGCAAGCAGGAGACAGGTCAGATCTGTGGAGAGATGACTCCGCTCACAGTAATAATAAACGTTTTTCAAGGGATTTTCTTTACAATAAAAACACATACTGTATTCAGGTAATTCATTTAATGCCATACTGTGGGACATCTCCAAGAAAAGTTACAAATTAAGGTGCATTTACAAAACTCAACAACATGGTTTGTGTCCTAAATAAACACTTAGACCTGGGATCAAAGAATTAAAATAAGGGCAAACTGTTTCTCATCGACCGTGTACATTCACAATCATCATTAGTTTTATGTAGTATTCTTTCTTATTAGGCATTAAAATTAAGTAAATTCACAAATCTCATGTCTATGTAAGAGCAAGTCAGTGTCAGCAGCAGGTTACTTCACTCTTCTTCTTGGAGTAATTCTAATTAAATCAGCCTGTAACAGTGACAGGAGCAGGCTTATTTGTAACGATCCTAACAGTGCCCCCGTGTGGCTATTAATAAAAGTCATAAATC
Organism: Taenioides sp. WSHXM2023; assembly: GCA_029959045.1. NCBI lineage: Eukaryota > Metazoa > Chordata > Actinopteri > Gobiiformes > Gobiidae > Taenioides > Taenioides sp. WSHXM2023. The sequence goes on from CM057090.1 coordinate 18,559,744, forward strand.
ATGAACAGTTAGTGCGGGAGTTTTTAGGTCAGGACTGTAAGAGCCACACCCAGAGGAAGAGTCTGCAAAAAATTTAAACCACACATTTAGGCTGAACACAAGTTACACAACACACAAGGCAGACACAAGGTAGAAACAAGTTAAGTGATAAAATGCAATTTATTGATCATTGAGATAATTATAAGTAATTGAAGAATAATCTCTCTACATCTATACACCTATGTACACCTGTTCTCGGTGATGTTTTATGACTCAGACAAAGCAAGAATTAGATCAAAATGACAAAGGAACCACTACATTTAGAGTACTTTTGTAATGAGCAATCTATCAGCAACTCAATTTAATTTGTTAGTCACAGCCTTATATCTATTATTGCATATGTCTGTTATTGGTATTGCTAATCATATCTATAGCAGACCTCCCACAGCCTGCTTTGAGTTTGGTTCATGCGAGGGGAGTGTCCTGATGTGTCCTGATGAGTCCCTCTGCAGAGAGACAACTGCACTGATGTCATTACAGCAGAGTGAGAAGAAACAGAGGAGCGCAGGGCAAAGCAGGACACTCACAAACAAATGAAAATAAGACTGGGCTTAAATAAAACACTGGCCCATTTTTAAGCTCCTCTCCTCTCTCTACGTCACCTCCATCCGTTTCTCACTTCTATTTTTAAATCTTTATTACTTTATAGTATTGCCAGTAAATGCTGTGTTAAAGTCTAAAGTTGGTTCACCACTTCAGATTTCTTTGTCTCCCTCTATTCTTACACTTATAACCAGTCTAGACCTCCTCTCTCCTTCTCTCTCTCTCTGTCCTTTTCTCTTCCTTTTACTTTTCCCTCTCTCTTTCTCTCTCTCTCATGCATGTTGCTGTGGTAGGTGTCAAACCAAACCGCAGGTGTCAGGCTCATGGCTGAACAACAAAAATAACTTTAGGTATTATAGGAAAGTGAATGTAATATCAGCACTAATGAACAAAATTAATAAAATAAGTTATTGTGTTGGTTGCTCAAAATTAGGGATTTTGCTCATCTGATAACATTATTCTATATAGGATATGTTAAATTCGGGTGTATAAATTGAAACTATATTCTGAAGTTAAAGACATCCTGTTATAAGGCTACAATGAAAAGAAACTCAATTAAACTTTTATTGCATGCATTAATACAGTGAAGTGTTTAACCTATAAAAGGTCTTTGTTTGGGTCAGTATTAGAATAAGATATAATTATGTTTAATTATGGATCAGTAGACACATTTTGACCAGTTATTCACCACATTTAGCCGAAGTAATGTAAAAGGATTCTAGTCCGAAGTCAAACCCAGAATCCCAGATCCCTGAATCAAACTACTGAATGAATGAATGAATGAATGAATGAATGAACTGCATGTTTAACCACCCGCATTTAGTACTTACTTTAGTAGATACTTACCCAGACCCAGTTCATTTTTCAAGTCGGCTGAAAAAACAAAACAAAAAAAAAACAAAAAAAACTTGCGTCTGGTAATTACACGTGCAGGAACAACACGTGGTTTCATGCGCCACCTAGTGTTCATAATACATATTGGAGATGCAATGATCACCACTAGATAGCGCTAGATTCAGGTTGGGTAAACTGTGCAAATAACTATGAAATTACAAAGATGCCAAGGACACAGACTTGTTAATTTATTCAGGGCATACTCTAGAGCCAATTTAATCTTTTAAAATAAAAAAAAACAACAACTGGAAAAAAATGCACACACAAGACTCTTTGGTGAATAATTAATATACTTAAATTGTTTTTATTTATATTTAAGTGCTTATGTATAAGGGTTAAGGGTTATGCCTTTAAACAAAAATGAGAACAGACATAAAGTAGCCAAAAATACTTACAAAAATATTGCTTGGATAAAGAGCATCTGAGCACGACAGTCACCAAAGATCCTTCATTTACTTCAGCTGCCGGTAAGTTACCAACTGTTCATGTTTAAACCAAAAGACACTGAAATATTGTGATGCAATCTCCTCCGAATCCAACAACTTTAGCTTATTTTACCCTTGTCAGTTTCAGACTGGTATATCTCTATGGGTTTGAAGACAGCTTTGCATCACTGGACTCAATGCTTCATACAATTATTCAACATCCATAACATTTTCACATTTGGAGACTCTCTTCATACTTTCATAACAATCAATATATTTGCTGTTAGAAACAAAGAATACATTGGTCAGTAAAGTGGTTAACTGAATACTAGTAGCAGATCCTTCATTTCCAAAAATACTAATTAAAGTTGTGCCTTTCAAAATAGATTTACAGCTTATTTACAAAACTACTGACAGACTGTGATTGAAAATAATAACCACTTGTGCCTATTTCTTTTAATATTTTACTATAAAAGCTGAATACTGATATGCAATAAATATTAATATATATTATTTACATAAAATACAATTACTGAAATAATTAAAATGCATCAAAACACAATGGCAAGACAAGGACTGTGCTAACACACAATAAATACATTGAATTTTACATATGATCCCATTTAAATATATTACCAATCAGTTTTTTTTCTATCTCAGCATTTTATGTTAAATTAACTTTATATTTTAAATAATTCACTTTAAAGTAAATAACAGAGCACAACATAAAATAATTCATTAGAAAAAGATGACGAGATATATTTAAATGGAGTCGACATTTCATTTTTTTGTATTTTTGTAGGTTTCCTTGCAAAATTGGCAAGACATTTCCAAAATGTGGAAAGGAAAAGTCCCATATCTAGATAACTGGAAGGAAATATTATGATTATGCAAAACACTGTAGGCTCCTACTTCAAATGTTCATTGTGACTTCATAGTATAGTTTCCAGGCCTGATCAAACAAGCCGTATGATGGTGAACATATTAATAAGAGGAGCTGTGCAGTGGCAGGTTTCTTCTTTCTGCTGAAAATTGCAGTCATATTGTGAAAATGTATTTCTTTTCACCTGCTAAAGCGAGTTTTGTGGTTTGACCTCGGACTTGAGGATGGGCCAAAGCATTTCTGGTGGCTTCTCCATCGCTGTCGTAAAAAAAAGTTGTAATTGTCCGCGGTGCACATGGCGTAAAATACGTTGGCTTTGTCGGGAATGTGGAGCTCTGTGAAAGTGAGGAAAAGTATGCAGTCAGATAATAGACATTTTAAAACGGTAAAAGTTTGAAATAGCGAAGAAATAAATGCAGAGGTGCAGTGAATGAAGCATCTGCCATATATCCGAGAGTCAACCTTCGCCTAATGATCAAATAATGATTAAATAATCATTTTTAAATATTTATTTTTGACCAGCACTTGCTCAACATTAATTTAATTCAACAAATACCAAATAAAGAGAGAAACAGGCCTAAATAAATGTACTCAACATTCAAAAATCAAAGGGCGGGGTTGACTTTACCTTTTCCTTGGCTAAGCATCTGGTAGAGACCAAAGTCAGTGGAGCTGAGGTCCTCCATGTTGTGTTTCTCCAGAGCTCTCTGTATGACCTGAGGGGTGTGGTCCTGGCTCGTCAGCTAACCAACAAAACACACACGTCAGCCTCTTCTATGTCTAATATATTTGTAGCTGCAAGTCGATTTTAGGCTTCTAGTATTAGTAATACTAATAGTTTGTGTACTACTACAAATAGTAATCAAAGCACAAGTAAAAGTAGCAGTAGTACTAGAAATAATAATTCATATATTTTCACTAGTTCCTATCCTCACCAGAATACTCTTGTAGACGCTCCCATTGCTGACACTCTCCACACTGACCCTGATGATGCACGAGTCATCCACCTGTTTGTTGTAGAGCGGCTGTGGAGAGTGGGACGGGCGTGGGCAGTGGGGGGTGTCAGGACCCAGAGAGGCGAGGCTCAGGTCTGGGTGAGACGAACTGCCGGACAAACTGGACAAACTGGGAGACAGTGAAGACAAGTCCTCTGCGACGTTGTGAAGGGAGCCAGAGAGAGACTGTAGAGGAAAGGTATACAGTATTAAGATTAGGAATGTCAAGATTAAGCAATAAATCAATAATTGTGATTTTAGATGTTACTATATAATGACAACTATATTTAAATGATGATTGTGAGATTTTTGGAAGGACACATTTAATTTGAAGCTAATTTATTCTCCAAACAACAGTTGTTCCCTCATTACAGTATGATCAAGTGATTTAACACATAAATATAATGTGATACAGTTACCTTGAGTTTGAGCCTGAGTGGATAGGGGTTGGGCACATTGAGCTCCTCCATGTCTGAGCTGCTGGAACTGGAGGAGCAAACACTGATCTGATCTGAGTGAGTCCTTCGAGAAGAGCCGTCACTGCCTGATCGCAACCTGCAAAAACAAATCAATACATATTAGAATTCACAATTCATTACTTTGTATGTACGTTTTTATTATTGGTGATAACTGAAATCTAGTACAACGAATCCTACAACTGCAAATCAACTGTCCTAATTGTAGAGTTAAATACAGACTTACAGGGGTATTTTCTTTGGTCGAAGGCGGTGGCCCCACAAATTTGGAGAATGTGGGCATGGGTCAACAGGGGGCTCCAGTTCACGAGACAGATCATAGCTTCAAAAGAAAATGTACAAATGATTATACTATTTCAGATAATCAAAGTTTAGGTTTTGTTGCTGTAAATTATATGAAATATAAAAATATACAAACAATCTATAAATTATTCTGTTTTATTTACCTCTCTTGATCAGTGAGCACTGAGTGACCTTGAACCCAGTCGGTGATTTCTGCGTCAACTGAGAAACTATAGTGAGAACAAGAAGCCTGGAACTGTTGAATCTGAGTAAGAATTTCACATTCCTGAAAAGCAAATAAAATGAAATAATTAGCAAAATAAAAAAGTAAATAAAAATTAAAACTGATGTAATTGTTTTAAATTGTTTTCAAGTTAGTCTTATAATCAGTAGGTGGCGACACTTACTCGTCTACGTTTCTCAAAGTTGATGAGTTCACCCTATGAAACAAAGAAAACAAATACAATATAAGTGTCAAGGATTAGCCCTCGCCCAAGAATAGACTTAATAATACTGACTCATTTTCAATAATTAAAGATTCAAAAGATCTGAATGTTCTCACCTCCACTGTGTCATTAAGGGCAGTGTCCAGCATGGTCAGGATGGTCAGGTAAGTGCCCAAATATGGGATGACACCAGTGCAACATGCCTGAAAACATAAAATAAAACATGACCTTTAATAACTATGAAATGGCTTTGGTCATAAAATCATTTAACAGTAGCTTATGTCTCAGTTTGATATCTCAGTAGACATCTGTTCAGTTCAGTTTCTCAAAGTGAGTAAAACGGTAATAAAAGTAGCAATCCTCAGACCATCTCGCTCTATGTAAACTACTAAATCATATTTGCAAACGTCATACTTTTTATCTTTTAAGGTCAACGGGAACTACCAACAACCATATAGATAAAAGGAAGAGTAACCTTAACTTTGTATAGGGAAACTGGTTGTAGTCTTGATTATTGCCGTCTTACCATCTTTCTCTGGGAGAGCTGTGGAGATTTTGAACCAGGAGTAGCACTGTCATCCTGTGAAAATAAATAAAAGAAGTTTAGTAGCTTATCCAAATATCCTGGATTAATCAACATCCTGTCGCCAAATTTGTTGATTGATATTTGGTTGGTTTGCTTTGGACAGCAGGAGATTGCATAGAAACTTCAACTTCAGGAGCCAGTTTAAGAGACAATTTTTATTTATATTATGGCAACACTTTAGGGACCACATAACACCACTTTGTATGTTAGTCCATGTGTTATTGAGGTATTAGTAATAGTATAGTTCAATACAGAATTAATATATTTATATGAATATATTTAACACTAACAAAGATCAAATCAAGTGTAACCCATATTATATATTTTCCATAAACAATAATGGATTGGCAAAGAGCTTAAATATAATTTCTTTGTTGTCTTGTGTTGTGTTTAAATGGAGCAGGTGCTGTATCAAGTGAGTCACACATGACAAAAGAGTTGAGCGATGCTGCTGTTCTACATAGCAGACAAAAAAAGTACTAAGGAGTGGCCAACACAATGCAGATGTAAATATATGCTGTGTACCAACTCATTAATAAAGTATTTAAATAAAGAGAAGTCGTAATTACCTCAACAAGGATCTCTCGACTCGCGAGCACACAGTTTTCATCTGGAAAGTTCTCACAAAGATTTTCAAATAAAACCATGCTCTCCCTAAAAACAAAGGAGATAACTCAAATTATTTAGGCGCTGAAAGCTGTATAAGACAGTTGTACGTTTATTACATCCATGCACCGACCTCTTCTAGTACCTTAGACATATATGTTTTTGTGCATTGATGTGTTTAGGTTAGACAATGATCATGTATATATTCAACTGAGTTTATATCCAGTAACTGCTTAGCTCTTTTACACTGGTATATTGAGACAGTTTGTGCTGTTGTCTTTCTGACCTGCTGACGGCTGCCCAGGTCTTCTTGAGGCGGTACACAGCATTGGACTGAAGCGCCGACAGGATTGCTCTGAGAGAGGAGAAGTTCTTCAGCTCTCTGCATTCCTGTGAAGACATAGACATTTATACTTTGGTCAGATTGTGGTTTCAAATTGTTAATTTTGGTCATTCCTTAAATTTAGACATACATTTTTAAAAGAAATGCACAAAAACCAGATTCATTTAAAAAAAAGATTTCATATTTCTGAAGACATGCAACAAATATAGTCAGTTTTGTTCAGTTGATTTAGTAATGCCATCACCATATCTATATTTAATAATTAGGGATTGAAATCTATGCAAAATGTATGTCAGCTGTAGTTGTTACCTGTGCTACAGCGATCCACCTCTCTATGACTTGTGCTCGGTGGGTGGCGTTAGTGTGCAAGCGCCGAGGGGACATGGGGCTGGACGAGGGGGAGGAGATGGAGACCATGGAGGAGCGAGGAGATGCATTTGGAGAGGAAGAGAAGGGTGGGGTCACGGGACACAGCAGAGAGGTAATGACGCAGTTAGTCACGGCATTGAACTGTGAGATGGTGGCGCGGACAGTTGGAGCCATGTTACGATTTTCCTTTTTGTCGCGTTGGGACCAGACGCAGCCGAGGCAGTGGAAAGGCTTTACTTTGACAAACAGCTCCTGTAAAATTATCAAAGAAAGATTATTTTATATATACCTATATACCTAATATATATACCTCTTATACCTATATTGATACTTTGCAGATGGTGTCATCAACATTCCCTCGGGGTGTGAAGCTAACTGAAAGTACTACTCTGTTTGAAGCTCTGTTACTCAAATTAGAGGTTTATTTTAACCATGAATAAGATAAGATAAGATAAGATAAGATATGCCTTTATTAGTCCCACAGTGGGGAAATTCCAGTGTTGCAACGCACAGTTCAAGAACAGCAGGAAAATGGAACATGCAATAAAACAAGATAATAGATAATGGCTAAAAAAAGAATAATTTAGAAATAGACTTAAAGATAGACTCTAATTTTGTTTTGGTGGAGCAAAAATATAAAATACAAAATATAAAATACCAAAAAATACTATTATGTACAATAAAAGTAATAGAATATATATATATACAATATATGATTCTAACACAATCTGACCAGAAAGAGCTGACTTAGTTGAAACTGCAACAGGTGAGATGACTTGTGCTGTTAAATAAGCCTTTCACACATACAATTACAGTCACAAGCTAGCCAGCATTAGCCAACAGTATTTCAGTCACTCTCACAGGGCCACGAATGCTCGTATTTATCAGAGGCTCCTGAAAACCCCCAGCCTGATGTTACTGTAGGGTATCAGTAATGTCAGAATAATGCTGTGTTGACCAGCTGTTGTTGAACATGATGCCCAAATATAATATTATTCAGAAAGTACGTACCGCATCCAGTCTGGTCAGCTGCTCTGCCACTTTCCTTACAGAAAAGTCCAAGAGGGTTTTGTCTTTCCCTGAACAGTCAGTCACGTCCTCTTGGTACGGATCATTCAGCTGCAGTGTTGACAATTGGGAACAATCTAGAATACACAAAATACATGAGGTCTACAAAAGTGTACAGCTTAAATGGAGTTGATAATGTCCATTTTTGGCTGTTGCATTGGTATAGTATTTTCCCATATTATTTAAAGATGGACTATGTAACTATTCTTGTGGAGAGTCCGCCACTTGCTTGTCTTATGAAAATATAACTACATTGCCTGGAATGTTACACATTTTATTGCCCCAGTATACTTTGTTTGGTTGAGTCAACTGCTTGTCACCACGGAGACTGACAAGTTTAAAGCCCTTTTGTGGTACATTCCAGGCAAAACAACATCTCCATGGAGCCTAAAAACATACAGTGTCCCTTTAAAATTAATCATACACTGCTGAAATAGAGAATACGAAAAAACACATTTAAGCAGGTTTTGCCATTAAGTTAATTACGAAACAGCTCTACTTATACTTGTTGCGTATTATTTAATATGCTGCAACTTGACACAGATTTGCTTTACCACAATTACTTCTCACCCTCATATTGCAGTACACAAACAAAAGCTGCGTAACATTCTGCATTGTTACCTTTCTCCTGGAGTTTCCTGAGGAGGTTTTCAGCCGTTTGGGCCAAGCGTCGAAAGCAGACCCTGCGTTTGAGTTGGGACCCAAGCAGCTTCAGGGCCTGGTACTCAGGAGGTTCCTGGAAGTCCTCACTGAACTCCTCCAGCCACAAGCGCACCACTGGAGACAGGCCACTAGAGAATAAAGAGAGGAAATTAAGTATGAATATGGATGATAATTGAAACTAACATGATCATAGTATTACACTAATTAAAAAATGTTATATTGAGCCACAAGAAATGGCCAATTACTACACAAGAGTATTACTAACTGTGTTGCTAACTTGCTTTTCTCCATGTAATCGTTATTGCTTGGCCTCAAATCTTCCACAGTATGGCATTAGACTTATCTATCTCCATGAAAACAAGCAAGTTTCAGGACAGATTTGCATTTATAAGATATTTTTAAGCAATAAAAACACTTGCTATTGAATAAATGCAAGATAAGATAAGTTACATTATCTAATGTAATGTTCCACATTACTGTGGATCATTCCAGGAGACATGCAGGTGCAGGCACCAATTCTCAAGAAGTGGGTAACCTAAGTAACCTCCGGTACCATAGTTACCCCGAGAATGTCAAATACGGCCTTATTTAATGTCTTATAGAATGAATTACTCCATGTGTTATCTGTAATTGTTCCAGATTTTGCTGAATTGGCTGCACTCACCTGCGAGTGCAAACAGCGTTATCAGAGTTGACCACAAAATCATGCCTGTGGAAAAGGAAAAACAAACACTTGTCATTTGTGAAGGTTACATTTGAAACGAGCATAGGGAACACTTTGGTCTGAATTGAAACATGGTGAATAGGAAATCCTGTGAACGAAACATGCAACATCCTGTGGGATGCAAGTTAATCTCTAAAGCTTTTGTAGAAGACTTGTTGTCAATAGCAACAGAGATATGAGAAAACAAACATTAAAGCACTTTCATTTCAAACTCATATCATGTCACACATTTGTAATTACTAAGGAAGCATTTTACAAACTTAATTATAACAATAATAATAATAATAATAATTATTATTATTATTATTTTCATTGTAGTCACCTTTAAAATATTTTGTGGCAGTGAAGTACAGGTGTTTGAGAGGGGAGGAGGGCAGGAGGGTAGTTCTCAGAGGAGGTATAAAGGTTTGACCTGTTTGTTAATAGCGTGACGAGCGAATGATCGTCATAGAGTTATTCACGACACCAGTGCTTTGGCTGACGTGTGAAGAAACTACAGTCTATTGTAGATAACAAAGGGATCATCGTGAATAAGCCTAGGTCATAAAGACACTCAGCCATAAAGGAAAATGGTGAAAAATGGGCCATGTCAGTACAATATAAAAAGACCGTGTCTTCAGTGCAATAACACTGAACAAATGCATTTTATAACATTAAGTGAAAAAACTGTATATCAAGGCACATATTTTTTTTTATCATTATGAAATTTGATGAAAATTGCAAATACGTAAGAGTAACAAACAAAAATGTCAATACTGATAAAAGGTGTGGTTGCCATGGTGAGTCAGTGGGCAAGACACTTTAATAGGCACTTTTCAACTCAATGTAGCCTCTTACAGCCTCTGATGTCCGTATCGTCTTTATAGTTTTTACTAAACATGAATTATGACTGAACTCCTGGTTGTTGTAGTTTGTTTTGTTCATTTGATGCATCTCTGATTAATTAAGATTAACTATAGTAATCTGAATCCAAAGACTAACTCTGAATGGAGAGGCCACAGTGCACAGAGCCGCTTTAACTTGGTGTGTAACTTCCATACATGTAAACACTTGTAAATTCACTATTTATTTACCACTATTTTATTTCTTGCTTTAAAAGTACTTAACTTAATAGACTACATCTTAAGATTAATCAGGCATGAGTGGTAATATCTGTAAAACCTAAACCAATAGATATACCATTCTCAAAATGTTTACCTATAAATACCTGCTAATGCACTGAGTAAACCACAAACACAGGCCTGATGCGCCCACATGTCTTGTGTTGCCTGTGTTTCTCTCACCTCTGAAACAGCAGCTCGATGAGGGCGGTTGAGGAGGTAAAGGCCCTGTAGGTGGACAGGAAGACCCGAGTAAAGTCTAGTTCTTGGTTTTCATGGTCCAAAAGATGAGAGACAAGGCGGTCCAGAGAGGCCGCTTTCAGCCTGCGCATCTTCACTGTGTGGTACTGGGAGAAAGTGAATACTGTGGGCAGGTGCAGAGACTCGGAACTTGGAACGACGGGGTCCCGACGAAGAGTGATCCCAAAAATGGCACCATTATCCTCCTCCTCACCCCACTCCTGCACTGGGTCCTGCCGAGAAATATGATGAAAAGTTACTCCAGTTAATAACATGGGTTTCCATACCATTTTGAATACTTTTGACTACTCAAAAGATATAATATTTAGTTTTAAATTAGCAATTGCCACGGTGCTAATTGTTCATCACTCTGAAACCGATAGATAGGCCACTAGTGGATGCTAAAAAAAGTACTTCCATTATTATTATTATTATTGCAAATCTGTACAAATTAAAATTGCGTTTATATCCTTATTATTTTATAATTTATCATGATTTCATGCCTATGTGCCATTCTTTATACTAGTGTTTTCTGAAATAACTGTAGGCCTAGTAAATTTGTAGATTACCCAAGTCTAAGGTGAAGCCAGTGACAACAATACAGTCTTATTGTCTGGTTAAAGACGCTGGTTCGATAAGTCATAACACATTAAGCTTCTTCATAATGGCTCATTTTAACACAATTGACGGGTGTTGGAGACCCAGTCCTGAACTCTGACACAGTTAAACAAGACACAGCTGGACAATGGTTGGCAGTATTAAGAGTATGGTCATAGTAGTTTACACGCCATTTCAAATCTAAGACTAAACCTGGAGCCAAACTCGGGCCAAACCTAGCATACATTTTAACTAAACTGGGCTCAGATCAATGTAAACGCACTATTAATGTGTGGACTGATTGTATGTGTGGCACACTTCAGTATTTAAACACATTTATTACAAACAATGCATTAAATCTGTGTAGACATGCAATGCACCTCAAAATGAATTAGAAGAGTGTTTACAGCCACTCCTAACCAAACCACATTTCACAGCAGTGATACAAAGTGTCTTGCCACAGGACACAATGACAGTATGAGGATCAGCTATAACCACTACAAACCATGTAAATCATTCCCATCTTTCAAATATAAAAAATAATAGGTTAATAATAATAATAATACAAACACAAAATCTAAAGACAATCTAGATAACATTGTACCAGCAGAGGGCTTCAAGAAAGAGGGATTAAAGACCAGGCCTATAGAAGATAAAAGTAGCCTAGTAGTTCAAAATGTAGGCCGGCCTACCTAATTTAGCTAAAGACAACACGAATAAAATGAAGAGTAACAGACAGAAACCTGTAGGCTGCAACACCTTGTGAACATGTAAACACTCAGACTACAGGTCTCATAGACACAGTGTCATCTTATTGTTTGACCCGAAGCAGCGCGTCCATACAGGCTTATGTAACCAACACATTATTATTATTACTACCTGTTTCACTCGTAACAATGGACGCAAACAACACTGAAAACTCTGCATATCACATGACAGAAACCAGCGCACTGGACACAATAAATCATCAAATATCAAAGAACGATCCACTTTCAATGGATTTTCCCTGGTAAGGAAGAAGTAGTTTCACGTGCCATGTGAAAAGTGAAAATTTTATGTTAAGTTTCTTTAAAAGCAACAGCCTTGAAATAAATAAACATGCTAACTTTGAGATCTGTACGTACCATTGTAAACTGCCATTTTTCCATAATATCTTGCTTTACTGAAGAAGTCATACAGTTTGTAAACAGCGACGTTTAGATATTAAGAACACATCTCCGTGGTGCGGTCGTTTAAATCCATCAAACACGTATCCTTTAGTAAAAGAAGGCTAAAAATGTACAAATTTAATAGCTTTGGCGCAGGATGTGGGAGTCAGAAGATGCACGGTCAGACTGACAGCTGAGGACCTCGAAAAATGACGGGTAACCGGGGGCGGGGCTAAGAGGCAGGTGTGGGCGGGGCTTGTGAAGGGCGGGCCAATAAGGTGCGTGGAAAATGTGGAACGAGAGACCCACAATAAACACCAGATAAGATTAAGCAGTATTATATTAAGGCTGTCAGATTGTATGACTGTGTACTTATGACACAATAAAGATGAAATGTTAACAAGAACCTTTGTATTTTATAATTAATTGTTATGGTTACAAGAGCACAAAGAAGTGTTTTGAAATTAGACCTATAATTTCTCAGTTTTAAATATATATTTTTAGGTAAGATTTCTCTTTTGGGCTCCTACCAAAAACAAGCTAGTATTACAAAATATGCAATACAAAATGTAACAACAAAATACAAGAAAACAGCTATGAAAGACATTTTGTGTTTTCTGGTCTTGCTCTTGTTTGCATAAAATCAGAAATCTGAAATCTGAAAAGCTTTTATTGCCATTGTCAGTGAACATAAATTCACAGACTAGGAACTTGCTTTGGTGATGAGGTGCAACATAGAATACTAAAATGTCTTCAAGTTGAATTAACAATATATCTGTTACAAGCATCAGCTTGAGTAACTTTATTCATACAGTAATTTATTAATTAGTAATGCTTTCTATGGTTGTAGTTACATTTACACTGATGTCTATATACATTAGTTAATTTTTAAAGTAAATATATGGTTTATTTTATGCCTTCCTTGTAACTATTAATTCTCAGGAAATACTTGCATGGCTGATCATACCTATATCTCCCCCCTTCAGAATCAAACTTCCTTGATACATATTTTGTGGTAGCACATATGAGCTGTAGTTGCAGCCTGCATCAAAAGACTGAGGCCGTAATACTCAGTGCTTTGGTCTTTCAAGAATCCAGACAGTACAGTTTTGCAGTCACCTGTCAGTAGTATCTTCCCAGGATGTCAAGGGTGTGGAGGGAGCATACCACATCAAACTGGTCTGTCAACCTTAAAATAGCAATGCCAACTTTGATTGGAGCAAACAAGTTATATATAGAACATTTAAAGGCCAAAGGCAGACCAACTAATTTTTAAGCATCTAATTAACCAACATAACAACCTAACACATACTACAAACTTGGACAGCAATAATCTACCTTCCAAAAGACAAACTTAATAACTAAAGACAAAACAGGGACTCAGTCAGGGAGGTTATATAATGTAAGGATTAAACTCCTAAACTCATAAGTAGAGGGATAAAAAAATAATAATAAAATTGGCAAGTGTTGAAATGAAATAAAACATAGATTACAGTACAGCAGCAGAGCAGTATGTCCCAACTGTGACAAGAATTGCATTGAAATGAATTGAACCAGAACAGAGAGCAGACCACCAATGTTGAGAACCACTATTGTAGTCATGACTTGAGGTTTTGCAAAGAATTCATATGCTGTTTCACTAATGAGTTTCTCCTCAAAGCAAAAATGTCCATTCAATTAAGTATGCACAATGAATGGGAAATACAGTACCAGGAATTCATCCATTAGGTCCAATTTGACACATGAATGGGTGATGAGGTGGCAGCCATAAAGGAAACAAGCAAGAACAAAATGAACATGGTTTCAAAAGATTTGAATAAGAATATAATTGTTCCTGGACTGTTTCCTGGTCAGTGAACTATGACCTAAGGCAGTAATAGAATAGAAATGTCTGAAAATAAACAATGACTTCATAATGAAACTCTAAGACAATACTGATAAGGGAGATCATACCTTTGCAGTAATCTCAAGGCAGTTTAACAGGTTAAGGTGCACTATGTAATTTTTTAGCAGGAAAAGAACAAATGTTTTTGCTTTGCCTGGAATGTCCCACTGCATGGCATTACACTTCTACCTTCTATCTATAATCTTCTATCTATCACCATGGAGCAAGCAGGAGATGCCCTGAGATGAACAGGCATGTTTTGTATCTACATTTAAAACAAGCAGTGGTTATGCGGTTAAGTAAAACTGGAAAAACCTAAAGGCACGTGTGAGGAATCTGTCAGGTGATCAACATAAAGTATCAGACTCTTCCTTGTCCTGTCCCATTGGTTGATCATAAACTTTGAAAAATGTATTTGACTCATAATGTCATCCAGAATTATTAAGATATACAGTAAATACAGACGTGTCAATGTGTTGAGTTTTATGGTATGAATCTGGCTGGACTTTGTGGGTTTCTAATCTTTGAACATTTACCACAACATTTCCATAGGTTATACACAGACATTTTAATCTGATTTTCATCTGAGGGCAGAAGTAGTACCTGTTTGCGTGTTATAAAATTGTAAATTGTTAATTTCTATGGCAAAAGTTAAAATTTTATATCACTTAGACACCCACGGATTGGAAGATTTTATCCATACACAATCCAATGTACTCTTCTTCTGGTCTTAGGCCCTAATAAACATTGTTTTATCAAGATGTCTGTTCACTATAAACAGGTTTAAAATATAATATTTTGTTTTGTTTTTGATCAGTTAATCCGGTAACCAGTACAGTGACACAACTAAAGACAAAAAAAAATGTCAAAATAGTTGTAATTTTGTCCATCATACCTCATACTGTCGGTCTATATCCAGAGACTGAAACCTCTGTAGCCAAACACCGGGCTCATTGTCCGTGTGGATATCCTCACTGAAGTTTCTCCAGAGCCAAAGTCGCTTTTTGACAAGGTTCACTTTACTGCGGAGGTCCCGAGACTGTCCCCCTACACCTCCGTCAGCCCCCCAAACAGGGAGCAAGGTCCTCATGTCCCACTCACCTGCTGCTTCATCTGAGAGGAAATATAGAGACAAATAATTCCATTTGTAACCATTTGTACTATATAAAAAAAAAAACTACAGCAGAGAATTTTACCTTTTTTCAAAATTGTATATGATAATGACCTTGGCTTTATAATATGGGTCAGAACAAGAATATCATGTTCTAATGTTATTGGATTAAGGAGAAACAATCAAGGTATTGTTGACATTTAATCAGCACATTGACCTAAATATTATGAATAATAAAAAAGACATAAAGCTTGGACAAGAGAATTAAATTCCTCTCCCGTTTCTGCCTATAAATAGATATTTAATATGATTTAGTTTACATTTTTCAGTTGCTGAGTTAGTAAATATTATAAAACATATGGCTTGTCAAAATAGACAAATTCAATTATCCAATTATAACAGATACCACTTACTTCTAAAGTAGAATTACATCCTGAAGTTGGCTTATCATATGCTTGTAGTCCGTTCAGGCTGAAGGATCTACAGATAGTGAGCACACTGACAGACGGTATGTGGTTGGATTTGTTTCTGGCATTTATCAGAGGCATGGTTGTTCCTCGTGTTTGTGGGAGGGGGAGGATGCTGCTGAGCTGTGTCAGTGACTAATGTGTGTGCGTGTGTGTGTGTGTGTGTGTGTGTGTGTGTGTGTGTGTGTGTGTGCGTGCGTGTGTGTGTGTGTGTGTGTGTGTGTGTGTGTGTGTGTGTTTGTACAAGTGCGCCTACTCCTCCTGTCCTGACCCTGCTGTGCTCTGATACGTGGGGGGTACATTTCTATAGTTTTTTCATCATATAGGCCAGACCTGGGCACATACGGCCCTTTGGTTGACTCTGACCAGCCAGTTTGAGCTAATTTGGAATTACAAAATAAACATATTTTATAATTTTACCTCATGCATGGACTAAAGAAGCATGGCTTTTATTTTAGATGGCTTTTATTTTTAAATGACATTTTTTGTAAGGCAGCTTCACTTTTGCATTGCTTAGTCATAACATATGCTCTTACCAGTCTTACCAGCTTGCCAAAACAATGCTGTTTACTACTTTTTATAAAAAAATATAATTACCATTATGCAGAATTGAGTTAAGCATTTTGACCCGGCCTTCCACAATATTTTCTGTTTCTCATGTGGCCTCATGGAAAAAATAATTGCCCAGGGCTAGTTTGTGTGAAATCATACACACAATAAGTTTATATATAGTCTGTGTGAAGAGGAGAATCCAAACGGAGCAGTGGAGTGAGGAACCCGTCTGTGACCTGTGTGTTTATGAAGGAGCCACAGCCTCAGTGGAATAATGGCACTATTACACACGTGTGGAGGAACATGTGTCTGTTCTTCAGACGTGGTTTTCATTTGTATCTGTGACAGGTGAGTGTGAGCATGCTGTTCTAACGCAGGGCTGTGCACCTGTCTGACCAGTGAACAGTGCACCTGTCTGACCAGTGCACCTGTCTGACCAGTGCACCTGTCTGACCAGTGAACAGTGCACCTGTCTGACCAGTGCACTGTCCTGTTAGTATCTCTTCATGTATGTACATTTTGTGTAGTAAGTGCATTACCGTCATATGTCACTAATGGTTTCTAGATGCATAATTATAATTACATAAATAACGATAGGAATGAAGGCTCACCTGTATAAATAAGATTTAAGAGTGTGACAAATCTGTGAAGAAACAAATAGCCCTGTTTGCACAAACAGGGTGTCAAATATAGTCCAATAATTTGATTTTACACATCTCATGCATCCATTCAAAACTCCGCACACCAGGAAGCGCAAATCTGCCTCTTGTTCTTATTAGTTTATCGGATTTACAACGCAAATCAAATGACGTAGGCCTACACTGCTTTTTATTTATTTCATTATATAGTTTACACTTAGTTTTATCATTATTAAATTTGAAGTGCCAGTCACTAACTTGAAACAATTTTTTCATTTTTCAACAATGTATATATATTGATTACTTGTAGTCAATTAAAATAGACACATTGAAAAAGATGCAAAATCCTCTTGATTTTGACTTCTATATTTTTAGAAAAAATTAAATTTAATGAGATTTGAGAAAAACAAATGTAATGATCAACCAGGTGAATCATGCCACATATTGAGATGAGTCTCTGCTGAGCTAATTTTCCCATTAGGACTTCGAACAACAGAACTAAACCTGCTGTAGTTTGCAACTCAGTGTGAAAACTCATTATTACCCACAGTTAAGTCCATCACAGGAAAAGTAATTGATCCAATGCTAAACCGTATCTTAGATGCTACACATAACAATCATACAAGAGGCTGCCAGGAATATTTTCTTTATGAATTAAATGTTGCCCAACTGGATAAGCACATTTTTTATTTGTTAATATGTGTGAGAACACTGTTGGATGCACAAGCATATGTATATGAGATTTAACACGCACATTAGGAATGTCACAGCTTCAATTGTATTTTCACTTCTTCTTTTTCCAGGGCTTTTTCTTGAACTTTGAGTCAACAATCATCTGGGACTGTCTTTTCAGAGCCTCTCGTGTGATGGTCCCTGCATCGTCCTCATCGCTCTCCTCTTCTGACACACAAACATTTAAGGAAAATACATTGATACATAACAAACAATAATGATACAATAACACACATATGTGTAAATGTGTGTGTGGATCTCACCATCATCAAACAGCTCCTGTCTCTGGTCCTCAGGCAGCAGGACCCGAGTGTTGAAGGTTGGCAACTTTCCCTCGATTTTGAGAAAGAACTGCACAAGTAAAAACAGTGTTATACGTCAGATACTAAAGAAAAATATATTTTAGTTTCCACAACTAGTGATTTATTGAAGAGACACAGGAACTTGCTTCTGTATTAAAAATGTATTGATATTTCATTGGAATATCCTGATGACATTTGTAATCTTTCAGGCGGAAAAGTGCTAAAACTGTGAAAATGTGCTTTAATGAGGAAACAACTTTATAACATAGATTAGAAAATAGCGTAATATTGGCTCTTTAAAGATGGTGAAGAAACAAGTTTGTTTCATCTTTTTATTTTACAACATTTTATTATCAACTCTAAACTGAATGCATTTTTTTTTTTCTTTTGAGCATTGGATTAGTCAATCACTGCTTGTAGTAACAGCGTTTCTATGTACTTGAATAAACACCAAATAAAAACAAGAGGATGGCACTAACAAAGATACTTGCGTCACAGACATTATAAAACTTATTTCAATCATGCGAGTGACATCAAAAGAATACAACCCTAAGTGCCAAACATTCCCCTTTAATCAGTGGAATATTAAAATGAGTCTCTGAGGAACGGTCCAGTGGATTTGAATACTGAAATATGATTCATGACGCAGACTGGTGTTCTAACTATTACCTTTTCATCCTCCATCATCTTCTTAATGGTAGAGAAGTCTTTCCCCGGGAGCTCACTGTAGAGGGACTGCAGCTTCAGTTCACACTCGCTCAGCAGCTCCTCCAGTCTCGAGTCTGTGGACACTGTGGTGGAAGTGTCCTCAACCTGGAAGGAATTAAGCCACAAACACAAAAATATACAATAAGCAAGGTGCCTTCTGTCATTTTTGTAAAAATCATAGTAAATATGGCAAAGGGTAGTGCCAGGAGAACATTTCTTGCTTCATTTTGTTGACAAGATTAAATACAAAAAAAGTACAGACGAGTTTTTGGATATCATATTTAATATTTGAGTAAACTAGAGTTTACTGAAAATCCAGCAATTCAAACTCCACCTACAATCTTAGAATTAGATATCAACAAAGCGTTCTGTACAATCCTTCAAAATCTTAATAAGTACAAAATTGTTAAGTGTATGTGTATGTAGGTTTACCAGGGGGATGTGCTGCAGTTTGCGAGCGAGATGCTCCACTCCAGCCTGGAATGTGTCCAGAGTTTTGTACAGGGTGCTCAGAGTCTCTTTGGCCTGGTCACACCTCCTCTGAACAGCCTGCAGCTGCTGCTCACAGTCCTCCAGGATGTGGTGGTCCCTGTCCAATCAGAGAGAGAAGGGATGCACCAAATATAATGAGATAATGTGGGGTATTTGACAGAACTGAACAGTACATGATTATACAACTTTGATACAGTAAGCTCATCATGTTAATAAATGTACTCTGTTTATACATTTTGATATATTATGTATAACTGTGGCAAAAACATGACCAAACCAAAGACTAAGTCAGAACTACACCACACGTTGGTCATATTCAACACATTTTGATTTTAGGTTATATTTAAAAACAGCAAATGTTTGAAGGAAAGATTCATGTTTTTGTTGTGTCATTTGATACAGACACAAATATAATTGATATGGTATAAAGTATTTGCTTGTGAAATAATGAAAAGACCTTGCATAAATATGACACTTTACTATGGGGACAGTGATGGGAGCAGTGATTACCTGGATATTTTAGCTTCTCCAGAATATTTCTTATCCTCAGATTGTTGAACCAGCTGGGCCTTCTGCTCCTTCAACTGCACCAAAGTGTTTTTATTTTCCTCTCTCAGTTTCTCCAATTGCTCATGGATCCCTTTCTCTGTGACAAAGCGCTCTGGCACCTCCTGGAGGAACAAGGAAGTACATTTTCAACATGACAGCCATGATTAAATAGTATGATTAAATAAAATGATTTCCCTTTTCAAATAACCAATAATGTAAAATAAATAATTGTAATTTTCAGATTGGTTTAAATGAAATATGGAATGTTATCCTCTTTACTAATTACTTAATTGACATGATTATACATTGGATTCAATTAGCCTGTTCATGGATTTCAGCTTCCTGTTGTATGTGACATTTTAGGACTTTTCACGATTCAAAACATTTATTTATTTATTTGTTGCAAACATTACGAACAAAAATAACAATGTAATTTATCAGTCCAGAAATCACAATATGTTTGAGAAGGAGTCGAATGAATCCAAGGCTTATTCTGGTTCCACTAAATATAGGCCTTGGCTTATAATATTTAGTTTTATATTCACTGAGCAATTATAGTTTGTCAGTAGATCTCATTGGTGGGTTTCAGACGGCAACAACATTCTATAGACCAATAAAAATGAATACAGATGAGGGACAGCTAAAATTAATACTGTTAATACTGTTGTGAATTTACCTTTTGGATATTTCAATTGAAATGTTATCAATAGAGAAGACTGGCTGCTGCTCCCGCATCTGTGAGTATCACATCATCACATTGTAGAGTCTGAAAAGCTCCAGTACCTGTACGTCAGTGATGCCTGTAGCCTCCTTGATTTGTTGAAACATGTTGTCAAAAGTGGACACGGCTTTGTCCTCGTCTCCGGCTGTCCTGGTGGTGCTGCGCTGGGTCTCACTGCTCTGGTCGTCCGGCTGCAGGACTGTCCTTTGTGTCTGTGTCAAACATTATTGAAGCAGTAAAAACAAGGGAGTCATTTTTGTTTACATCCAGTTAGTGTTTTTTATATTATGCTATAGAGTCTGGGGCCTTCTTGGAAATGGGTGTCAGTCTATTAAATATGACAGCCCTTCCCCATATTGTTGAAAAGATACTTTATTAGCAATGTCCAAGCATATACCTAAATATAATGTGGAAAGAAGAAATATAGAAAACAGAGTTTACATTACCCTTCTCTCAACTTTCTCTGTCTGTATTTTGTGCTCTTCCACCTTGGTCTTGTAGCGCTCTCTCTCCTTAAGATCTTTGTAGAGAAGTTCCTCTATTTGCTGTAGCTCAGCCTGGACAGAAAATGAAAAACATGATAAGAGTAAAACAAAGATACATTTTCACAATATATTATTAAGGTATATTTCTAGAGAATGTTACCTTGGATGCCTCTGCTGAGAGCTGGGCCTCATGATTCATGGTCTGCAGGTTTTGAAGCTCCTCTTTATGCTTCAGGATTTCTACTTCCAGACTGTCCAACTGACTCGAAAAATTCAGGCTCTCATTCTATATTACAGAAATATGTACAGTAAAGACAATGGCTGGTTAAGGTTAAGGTACATTTTAATACACAAAATCTGGAGCAAAGGCACTCCTCTAATCTACCTGTTGTTTTAAAACTTCATAAAATACTGAATAATAGTAAAATGTATCAATGATAAAGTAAACAATAATGAGTCACAATTATGAATCAAAGGGAACAGCAATATACTATGAAGTCTGTTTCATTTTCTTAGAAGCTTTGAATCCATCATTCCAAATAGTTTTCCAGCTCTCCTCAAAGTAGTAAAGGTGATTCACTTAATATATGGATGTGTCTGTAATAGTAACAGTCGGTTTTACCTGTAGATGGCTTTTGAGCATCAGGTAGTTCCGTGTGATATTTTCGGCCTCTTTACATTTCAACTGAGTCTTCTCCAAGTTATTCTCCAGTGATCGTAGTTTCTGAATACAGATATAACATAAAGATAAATGCTCAAATAGATAAATTAAGATATCTTTTGTAAACCATATACTAGCTCATTCACCATCGCATCTTTCTCTCTTTTCTGAGCACGGGGATCTGTAGTTTCAGAGGCACTGCTCCTCAGAGGTTTCAGTCTTTCATATTCTAACTTCAGCTCATTGGCGCGCTGCTGCAGAGTCTGTGTGATGTGCTTTTGGGCATTCAGATGCTTCTTTTTCGATTGGAGCTTTCTATCCAGAGCAGCCAGAGCTGTCTGCAAATTATATCATAAAAATGTAACCAGGATTAAGCGGAATGTTTGAAGTGAGAAAATGACATTTACCTTTCCCGACATGTTACGGAAGGCATCTTTGTCAGAGATTTTGTTCACATTATGAAAAGCCACTTTAACAACATGTTTATCCACCTACAAATACAAAACACATTCGATTATTAGTTAGACAAACATTGTAGTGCCTTTCAAAGTTTGTTAACATTATAAATTCTATAATGGAGGAAAAATTTAAGTGTAATAACATGCAACATGCAATTATGCCTCACATAGGCCCTACACATAAGTGATATCAATTCTACACTGAAAAAAGGTGGGGAAAAAAATGTTTGCAAATATTTGTTTTATTAGCATTTTCATTTGGTATTTGGTATAATTAGTTATTCATTGAAAGCGTGTTATGGTCTAACTACTTCATTTTGACAGATTTTTAAACCGTCAGATGGCATAGTATTTTAAAGGGTCATTTCACACACTGTATATTTGACTCACATTGCTGGCTTCTGCGAGTTTCTTGCAGAGCCTGGTGTTCTCCGCTCTCAGCTGCTGCACAGTCTCTCTGTTCTTTTTGATGGTGGCCTGGGAGCTTTCATAAAACGCAGTTCTGTCGCCCTCTGGTGGATACATGCATCACTTACACGTGTATCAAATTGTGAGAAACACCGACCGTTTTCCTGGACTTTTATTATTAGTAATAGTAACATTTATATAAAACACATTGCCACACTTATTAAACGAATAAACGTGAAGCTAAAATAATTTAATCCTACTATTACCCTTAGACGTGTTTGCGTCTGTTCAGCGCATGGTGAGCACGCAAGTTCTTTTGATGAGAAATAAACGTACCTAAAAGTTGAATTCTTTGCTGCAGCTCGGTTATTTGGTCACTCTGTGGAGGTTTGTGGGTCTCTGCGCTGAACGGCATGTTGATGTTTTAGCGGTGGAAGAGAGAAAAGTAAAACCATCCACTTTTATTCTTGACTCCAACTCAACGAAACCAGCTCAAACTGTTGCTAAGCAACGAGTCACAAAAACAGAAGTCTGAGCGCCCCCGTGTGCCCACAGGGCGTCACTGCACTAAATAACACACTTCATCTCAACATCAATGACAATTTTATTAATTCCACAGAAAAATATTAAATTCTACTGTATAAAACAAACTTGCTTTAGTTTTAATAAGTAGAAAAATATACAATACTGTTAGCTTAATTAAGGCACATTCTGCCATTTGAAATCTCATAAGGCCATATTAGGTTATAAGCATCACACATTATTTTCAGTTAGTTATCTACATTTCAACTTTGGTAAGTGGCCAAGACAGTGCAAAAGGCTTTTAGAAATGACATTGCGCTATTCCTTAAGTGGCTCTTTGCCACATACTTCAAAACATAATCAGACTGCATGGCAGTATGAACAAATAATAATCATGTAAACATATCAACACAAAACAAAGAAAAATGCTATATTACATCAGGCAGTGGTTACTTTACAGCCTATAATTCCTTCAGCAGCAGCCCTGCACTTCAAATATTTCCCTGAACAAGATGGCACTTGGACTCCTATTGTTACTGTACTATTTGAGAGCATTCATATAAACTCTCTCACACACTGGTCTGAGTTAGTCAACTTGTTTAGGCTGTTCATTGGTTTTGTTCAGGAGCTCCAGGAGGCCCTGGGACATGAAGTACGGCCGCTCTGCTGACCCATCATTACGTTCAAGGTCTTCCACTGTAGCACACACAGAAGCAGAGAGGTTAACCTATGCATTTTAATATTCTGGATATTAACCCTAACATTATCTACAGTTTTATATATCTATGTGATATTAACTTACCTGCTCATGGCCAGAAATTTCCCAGTTAACATTTACACTTTGTTTCAAATACAATCACTTTTAATAAAGATATACATTGTCCAGTAAATACGGAATGTCATTAGTTGGAAAATCATTGTACACATTTCACAGGATGGCAAACAAGAAGAATTACAAAAGCATTAAAAGACAAAATGTTAGTAGCGAGCATTCAAAGGCAGAGTCAACATCATGCAGCACTTCGACAGTAGAAAGAAATCGAGACAGAGAGAGAGAGAGAAAGAAGAGAGGGAGGAGAGACAGAGCAAAGCAGGCAGAGGTCAGTAAACATGGTTATCTCGTGGCTTCATAATGCATCAATTTGGCTTTTTAAAAATTCAATTACAATTCATATTCATTTAGTTGATATTAAGAAAACATTGCAATATAGTTACAAGCCTACATCCTTGAGTATGTGACCAAATACACGTGTTTAAAAAGTCCAGGTAATTTTGATATTTTAACCTTTATTTACTTGTTAATCTGTTTATTTATTTATTTATTTTAAAGTTTTGACAAGTACAATAACAACTAATTTAATTTGATTTAAATATCTAAATTATACAAGGTCATTCATTTATTTCTAATTACAATACTTTACATAATCATGGCATATCACCATTGTTCTCATATTATGCAGCCCTAGTTTGTATCAGCACAAAAAGAGAGGTCACAAAAGTTAGTTTTACAGTCACCACTCTTACACCATTCTGAGAGGCAAGAAGGTAGAAATACAATACTTGGGACCCCATTATTGATTCTGACAAGACTGAAGCCCAAAAAATTACATACACTACATGATCTACAGAAGTCCCATGTGAAAAAGCAAGTCCAGTTCATGAAATATGTCTGTTACATTTTGGCGTCAGCTGGTATTATTGTAAACAGTGAAATAGAGATTCACCATTAGACGTATTGATTGACTGTAAACATAGTAGTCCTGAATTGCATTAGTTAAGACAACAGAATTTGACATCAGGCACAGGTTCAAGCACTCACAATTTTTTTTTACAGATCTTCACAATATAAAAACCGACACTGACCAGCCTTAACCAACAAAAGCAATTTTCAAGCTACAGAGATGCACTGGGCTTTAATAAAACCTGCTTCACTCAAACGGTTCATCCACTTCTTCAGCTGGGACAGTACAACACTCACGAAGCAAAAAGGCATTCTGAATTTGAAACTTATTTGCTGTACATTGAACAGGTCCATTCCACAAAAGGTTTTAGTTAAATTTTTGTGCTTTTCCAATCTATTCTTGTGGAGAAGTGGCAGTTGCAGCAGTTTCTTGCTTGGGATCTTCATCTTTCTTGTCGTCTACCTCCTTTGTATTAACCTCCTCTTTTGGGGCAGGGGCTTCCTCAGTCTTTTCCTCAATTTTAGCCTCTTGTTTTTCCTCCGGTTCCGTAGTATCTGGCTTTGGTTCGATCTCATTGGTTTGAATATCGTTTTGCACCATCTTGCTCTCCTCATCTGTATTTTCAGCATTGGCCTGTAGGGGTTGCTCTTCCTCATTCTCCTGCTTGAGCACTGTTTGTTGCTTAAGCTGGATCTCTCCGTCTTTTTGCTGCTGTAGAGGGGTTTCTTCTTCGCATTTGACCTCCTCCAGATTTTTGGCAGTTTCTAGCTGCTCAGTGCCATCATGCTCCTCCTCCGCCCTAACAGTTTTGGACAAAATCTCATGTAACTCTACCGACATGAAGTAGGGTCTGTCTGAGGAGCCGTCATTTCTTTCTAAATCTTCGCCTTTTCAGTGTTAAGTGCACATATGTGGTGTGATAGAGTGGGTCAATGGGAATATAAGCAAGAAATAAAATAAAATAAAAGCAAGAAACAATAGTAAAAGTGTGAAAATTAATGTGATAAAATTAGTGGGAGAGAGAAATGAGAAGAAGAGTTAGAAAAGGTATCATTACAAAGAAATCAGCAGCAGTTTTAAGAAAATAAACTGTTTGTGCCATATAAAGGTACTTACAGAAACAGAGGAAGAGCGTGTCCACACACATGGCGTACACACTGAAGAATCCATGGGCAATGAGGTAGGACCCCACAACAACCGTCTGAAAACATACATACACAGTCAGTTAGTAGTTATAACTTCAAGAAGTGAAAATAAAATAAAAACATGAAAACAATAATGACATAGCCTTATTGCATTATGTTTTTTGTATACTGTAACAGTTCTTTTTTGTATATGCAACTGAAATTATTGACTTTCTAAGACACAGTGAATATTATTTTGGCTGACAACTCCTTTAAAGAAATCAAAAATAATTGCTAAAAGGAGCAGAATTTTTTGGCCAATGTCAAATTCCTGATGTAGACTTCAAGAATATATTGAGGAATATTCAATAGATCCTCTGTGTTCAGTTCAGTGTTATCTCACCAGTATTGGCACCCAGTAGTAGTTGAGAGATGGAGCAGCATCTTCAACTGCTTTAATTCTCCCAGAAAAGAAGAAGAAAGAGAAGATTCCTGCAGAAAATAAATACATATATTACTGTTTTCTATGTTATTTTTTTGTTAAGCTTAAGAAAAAATATGATGAAGATTAAACGCACCAACAATTCCAACAATAAGAAGCTTTCCAAGAAATAGCAGAAAATCAGTGACTTTGTCCAAAACAGCCACTCTGTAAAACAAAACTAGAATATAATCTGAAGTTATGTAAAAACAAAATACAATTTGGTTTATTTATAAATGTTTCAGACCTGACAATGTTTCTCATGAGGAGGAAGAATGCGTCTTTAGCAGAAGTACAAAAGCTTTTCCCATAAATGGCAATCTGTTGGAAAAATTCACCACTTACACAACATACAGTACACACAGAAATGTCCAGTGTGAGAATGGGGTCAGTGAACTAACCATGATGTAAGCGTTCCTGTTTAAAAACTTGATGCATTTCTCGAGACACCAGAAGCAGCACTTCATACAGCTCAGCATGAATTTGGCACACTTGTTTTGAGCCCCTGTAAATTAAGAAAACATTTCATAACAACTTCAGAAATATAACACTGTCACTTGGATTTCTTCTTAAATGTTTGTACCTTTCAGTTTGTGGTCCAGATACTCCAGAATGACCCTGATGACCTGGACTATAGACAATATGAGAGAGCCAAAGGCCAGGGAGCCTGTGTGGTATCTAAACAGAAGGAGAAAGTCTGGCTGTGAGCTCAAACACACTATTTTCCAATCGCCAGTCTTCCTACAGACAACGCCATCTGTCACACGCAGAGGCAATTTCCCCAAAACCTCTTGGCATTTCTGTTCTTTCTGACACTGAACGAAACATGGATTAGACTCAATAAGAATATTTTTTAGAAGGAATAACTGGGGTTGCATACTACTTTAAATGTTTTTCCATACTAGGGGTGTACTTGACAAATGCATAATGTTTATATGACTTTTAAATCTAGTGACAAATTATAATATAATACAATACTTTTAATTTTCACACCAAGTATCACTTACATATGGCCTTCAGAGTCCTTTAGGTCCTAACTAGGGCTAAGCCAGGTCTAATATTGGACTGCACAATTGCTTTACAAGTTCTACAGTAGGACTAACTCAAAATAATCTTAACTCAGCAAATATTTAACTTCTGGAGCTTGCCTTCCGTATCACAGTGTGACAACAAGTTAAGTAGTATTTACCAGGTTTGCAATTCTAAAAAAAACTCAACTTAGTACATACAATAATGGCAATAAAGACAGTTAAATAAATCAAGATTAGATAAAGTCTGAAACAAATATTTACTAATCCACTTTGAAAAGCCTACATTAAGAATTAGGAAAAAATAACTGAAATACCTGTGTTTAATTCAAAGGTTTAAACATTTTGGGCTGTGTGGATACCTTAGCGCTCGTCCCAGTGAGGAGAAAATGGGGTATGCAGGGATGTCCTCCGGCTTCTTAAAGGCCCAGTAATACGAGGCAAAAGCCCCCGACAGAGTGACCTGTCCCAGGGCAGTCACAAAATTGGCACACCAGAAGAAGAGGAAGACATTGTAGAACTGGAACAGGATGAGATATTTGTGATACAGGGTCTCTCCGCCATAAAACGCAAACAGGCACTCAGCGTCCGGACACTGCTGTGAGATGTTGGAAGTGTTGAAAGTCTGAAGAGAAAATTAAAATATGACTGAATAACACAGTAGTTGAGTATTCATTGATGTTGTGTTTATAGTAATGTTACCTTGGGGTCACAAGTCTCTCGTGCATATTCACAGTCAGAGTTATTGAATACTTTGTACACTTGCTCATTAGAGGTTGACAAGAATCTGATCACATGGGTTCAGGGAATTGTCTTTAGTGTCATGACTTATAAAAAATGTATGTGTGAATAAATAATAAATAATTGAAGAATAGAAGATTTGATACGATAGTACCACTACTGCCACTACTGGCAAAATTATCCCTAACTAAAGTATCAAGAATTTTAGAAGTCCAAATCATTTATTGAAGGATACACAGCAGTAATGGCCCAGTAAGCAATCACCACAGCCAAAAGGGCAAAGGTCAGCAGTGGGTAGAACAGAGCAGACATGACATGGCCTACGGCTCTGAAAAACAAAAAAAATGACATAGAAAGGTAATATAAAAAATATAGTATTGTAGTGTAAGTATGCAATTACAAAGCAGCACTGACCTGCTGGCTTCTTTGATGAGGGCAATTGCAATAAGCAGTCTTTTTCTCAAGAATATGAGCAGCAAAATGATGACGAACTCAACAATACACAGGATTATCACTATAATAGAGTAGTTATTGTGGATTATTAAACATAAATAAATAAAATAATATAGTAAGTATCAAGATTAAATCCACTTACAGAAAGCTAACCATGTTTGCCTGATTTGTAAGTAAACAGTAAAGTCAGTTTGTAAGCCCAGATCTCGAATAGTGACATCTGCTCCTGGTTCGCCCTTCAGACTGGCATACTCCATGTAGCAGTGGAAAATTCCTGGAAAAAACGCATTACTCAAAATTAATGACCAAATTAAACATGTCTGATTGGCACAAAACAATTTCAGCCCTTACCATAACCAATGACAAGAATGACCAAGATAATCATGACCCACACCATAATTCCAGCCAAGAATCGCAGCAGCACAATAAAGATTAAACTGACGACCATAGCGATCACCAGTCCACTGTGAAGGGAATGGAACATTAATGTTAGTTATTGTAATCAGACTCCCTTTATATGTCACACACCCTGTACTGCAAATATGCAAAACTGCGCTGCAACTGAGTTTTGGATAGTTATTTAACGGTGATATTAAGATTCCAGAATTAGATTATGTCATTCTCCAATCTGGGGGCAAGAGACTGTTAGCATAGTGATTATTTGGTTATTATATAATATAATAATAGCGTGTAGTATCATGGTGCACCTGATGATTTGTACAGGAAAAACCAACCACAATCTGCATATTAACAATACTCATTTAACTATAATCCCTGAGAAGGTTGTGATGCTCCACCAACACAAGAGGATGTGGTAGAGTGAGTTATAGTTTCAAGAGTAGACTTACAGCAGTATCCAGTGCCAAGACTGTGTGTAGTCTTCAAAGATCCTCATTGCTACTTGACGAGCTTCAACGACCACATTTGACTTCCTGTATAAAAACAAAACACAAACAAGTCTGTTTAGCTGCAGTGCTAAGTTAGAGACATCTGCCATTCCTGCAGGACAGCTTGGTATAGCATATGATGTCTCAAGTACCATCTAACTAAAACACAACCAAGAGTAAACCATAATCACCTATTAACTAACCTAGAAATAATAATAACCAGGGCAAATGCAGGACTATGCAGGCAAAATCAGCAAGCCTTATGATGCCACAGTTGATGGCATAAAAACAGAGCAGTGCACATGGAACATCAAATGAAGCATAACGTAATATGATACAGCACAAGATATCTGACCAGTGTCCAAACATTTCACCTCTTTACTGTACTGTGTACTGTGTACTCTGTACTGTGTAATCTCCAAACTTTATAAATTAATTTGTAATAAAAAAAATATAAACAGAGTCTCACTTTGATGCCTCAAGAACATCAGTGGCATTTATGCTGGTTCCTTCTCCAGTGTCAAAACTGGTCTCATTGCCAACAACAATGACACCCCCTTTCATTGTTCCCAAAGCAGGAAGGCACCTCCGTGTGACTATAGAAATAAAAAACAGTAATATTACAATTCCTAATATTATAAAACTGAAACATGACTTAATAAACTACTATAACTGACTTACAGGGTTTACTTGGCATCAGCATGGCAGGACATAAGCCATCCCTCAGAATCTCAGGAGGACTCTAAACAAATACATTAAGTTTGCAGTTGATACTTTTGTAATAGTTCAAATCAAAGCAGATTTAGTTGTAATATTTACCTTACTGAAGTCTACTCCTTCCTTACAGAACTGTTTGTAGTATGCATGCTCGCCCATAAGTTTGGCTTTTATCAGTGTTAAATGTTTGTCAGGACATTTCTCCACACACAGCTGAATCCCAGAAAACAGAAATAAATTAAAATTGGTTCAAAACAAAATGTACCAAAAATATGTCTCTGCTGACCTGTGTGGTGGGGCACTGAAACTCCAGCAGAACCAAGGGGCTGGCACATTTTAGGATGTTAAAATAGAACAAAAATGGCTTCTTCCTGTAAAAAATAAAATTGATATCAAATTAAATCTTCATTCAGGGATATTTGATGAGATTATATTGTTTTCCAGGGTGTTCAGCGTGCACATCCTGAAGCATTATGGGTGTGTCTGACTCACTCGAGGGGCGTCCCGGCCTGTCCACAGAACTGCCCTCTGCTGTCAGTGGGGTAGATGACCTTCCTGGGATCACCTTGAGACCAGGCTGCAGAGGAAAACCAAGTGAACAAAAGTAAACAATATTCATTTGTTTGCAAAGATCTATAGCTAATTGCAAAAATGTTATATTGTGTATTACTCGGTCAAAAAAAATTAAAACTTAAATAGAGCTTTAATTTCAGCACCACACTTGCAAGGTTTGAATCCTGGTTTTAATCTTGTACGCTTTATTAATTTAGTTTTAATTTCAAATCTGTTTTTGTATTAAAATAATGTTTCCATTTAACGAATATAATATTGTGTAACTCCAAAACTCTTACCCAGAATACCCACAGCGAAGTAGCCAAACAAAGCGAGGATGAAGAGGATGCAGCAGAGGATGTCAGTGCAGCCCCTGAAGAAGAGGAGGAGAGAGTTAAAGCACCATTTGTGAGAACTACAGAAAGGATAATGGTCTGGTCATCTCACCTGTTTTGGATGGGTCCTTTGAAACTTGGATCAAACTTTCTGGACTCTCCTGGAACACAGAAAAAGGTACTTTACATATCTGCCAAGAACAAATTATAAGTATTCACAACACAATGCCAAAACACAATTAAAACTCAAAATTACAAGAAAACTAAAAGGATCCATAATCTCTATAAAATGATTTCCTTTTTCTCTTAGTGAATTCCCCAGCCTAAACATACTGTATGTGTAAAGTGGTCAATTTAACAGGACTGATGATTGACATCTCCATAAAAAAACAACAGTGCAATCAACCCAATTCTTACGACTTACGACTTTGAAGTTAATGTTAATGTTTATAATATTATGTTGTTGACAGAGATCTAATTTACAACAACCTGGAACCCTTAAACTAGAAAATGTCTCTTTATTGTTGCTATAAACCAAAAGGACCAATGTCTTCAGATGCTCTTTGTGTGAACATCTGTTTAGATTTCACTTCTTGTTTCCAACAGTGTATTTGTGCCACTGTTTGTCTCTAATGGTTTCCTCAACAATTTGGTAGAGTACGTTTTAAGTCACTGCCTTTTATTGAAAATTGTGTTGAGCTGAATCCTACCATTTCTTATATATGCGAAGCACTTTGGGCCGCTGCTGTTGTTGTAAATGTGCTCTTTCATTTTAAACAGAAATTTGTTCAGTTTGGTAAGTGCAAAAACACATTTTAAATGTAGATCTTTTTGGTGAAGTTGAGAGGGTTATTTTGCATCATGAATAGTTTGAATTGAGCTGGAATCAAAAAGTTATATTTCAGTTGAGGATGAAGCTCTTAAATGAAGTTAACTAGACTTGTACTCTGATCATTCTTTCATTTTTTTTTCCATTTAGTTTTATGACTCTGTAGCCATGAATGAATTCACTTAATTTTATCACCTATCAATTATAATATATCATGTCACTGTACCATAAAGTGCCTTCCCAACCATACAGTAGCGAATAATAGTTTTAAAATTAGAGGATCTTAGAAAAAAAATATTTTTGATTCTTGTTATTGGCTTCCCAACAACATAAAAACCATACCAACAAATATTTTTTTGTGTTTTGTTGGAGACAGTTAACTAACAACATTTACTTTTGCTTTCTACTAGACTATAAATCTGCATTGGTACAGAGTACATAGACCGAGACACAGGGATTTTTCAGCCTTATGTCATGCAAAGCAGCAAACCACAAAATGTCTCCCTATAGACGGCAGGCGTCATGGAAACACCTCAGACACAGCAGAGACAAAACCTCACCCACTTTTCTCATAACTGTCACTGCAACTCATGTCCAACAATTACCATGATTTAAACAATGATGGCAAATAAAAAATACTAACAACCTATCCTTTAACTTGTAATTGAGCATAAGTTAGTCATTTTATGTACTTATTGTGTAATTAATCTACTGCAATGACCAAATATTCCAGTTAAATGCTATTTTCTGGCTCAGTGTACAATGTATTTCTTGATGATCTCTGTGATCTTATTTTTAGCCATAAACAATTAAGTTGTTCATATATTTACTGTATTTTAACATTATTGTGAGTAACTTTGGCCTATGTAGCATCTGTCATGACTATGGGTGTGCAAAATTATCAAAATATCGATATATCTTATTGTTTAATGTGATGATACAGTATCGATATCGCGGGCTGCTGTATCGATATATTGCCAAGAGTATTTTTTGGTATCCATTCATCCATTTTCTTCTGCTTATCCGGGGGCAACAGAGCTTTGCCTTTCGGCTCAGCTCCCTCTTCACCACAACGGTCCAATACAGCGACCACATCACTGCCTACGCTGCACTGATCCACCTGTCAATCTCACGCTCCATCCTCCCCTCACTCGTGAACAAGACCCCGAGACACTTGAACCTCTCCACTTGAGGCAAGGACTCTCCACTCACCCCGCGAGGGCAAGCCACCTTTTTCCGGTCAAGAACCATGGACTAAGATTTGGAGGAGCTGATCCTCATCCGAGCCCTAGTGCACGTTGTAGGTCCCAGTCCAATGAAGCCATCAGGAATTTCTTTGAGGCCATCCGTATTTTTTGGTATATTTTACCAAATTATTTTGTTACAGAGCTACAGTTTTGTTGCTTGTTCAGAGGAAGGAAACTTGTTTATGTGACATATTTGACATTTTCACTGTTTTATGATTAATATGTGTGTGTTTCATATTCACTTTGCACAAGAAGTGGTTTAACAAAGACTTTTAGTATCACAGCCATGATTTAGCCTTTATTTTTATTGAACCGTATCGAATCGATTTGAAATATATATTGTATCAAATCAAAAGCTCACTGTATCGAGGTATGTATCATACCGTTCCCATCGAGGTACATGCATCGTACCGGCAACTTTGTAATGATACCCAACCCTAGTCATAACAGGAAAGCAGCTTGTCAGAGATAAGTTGCTTGTTTTGCTAAGACATTCTATTGCAAGATAGTGACATCCGTTGTCTGACTGTACAAGCTCTGGTAACACAAATTAATACAAATAAGTACACGTCTTCTTCTTTCTATTTTTGGTACCTGCTGTGTTGACATTTAGCTATAATACATTTATGCACACTGTGGTTCTACTACGTTTCCAACTGCAAAGTCACGTCAATAAGACAATGGTATATAAAGACAACTAGATGAACTATAAACAAAAAACACCAATACTACTCATGTTTTGTCATTTCTTACCTTGTTTATAATTTGTCATGTTGCTGTTTCAGTAAGCTCTCTGCCCTCTGCTGCGTATTTACATTTCCTTCCTGTAATATTGGTCTTAAGCTCACTTCCCTCTTAGACAAATGTATTATTCTGTGTCACTCTGGTCCCTCTTGTGGTTGAGTGCGTCGGGGGAACGTGCACAACAGGTGTACTAACTGACAGGGGACTGGTAAAATAAGACTTCTGGCGCCTCTCGCTTTGCTGCTTAAACAAAGCCAAGAGATTGAAAATCAAAACATTAGAATATTATTTCAATGGCATAAAAAGTCAAAATTTTATTCTTTATTTCATTGTATTAATTCTTAACACTCTGAAAATTGATTAAAAAAAAAAAAATATATATATATATATATATATATATATATATATAGATCCCACAGTGGCAGTGCACAACATTATTTTGTTATAATTTTCATTAATATAAACTGTGCCAATGAAAAATAACTAAATAAATAGAAAACAATCAGTTATGCCTGAATGTAGGACTGGGGGGGGGGGTCATCAACATAGTCATAGTCAGATTTACTATTCATTATTATCATTTTCAATCTTAATTTTAGGAGCATAAACAACACCAGTAGGCTATCTGAACTCTGCTCCAAACCACCTGACAGAGGATTGGCTCTGGACCTCAGTTAAAAAGACCCAAGCTGATCACTGACTATTTGAAATGATTCAAAATTGATTTGATTAAAACTGTATTACTTTCAAAACCCCACCTGTTGTAAGATCATAATAAGTGTCACCAATAATGATGAAATATTTAGTACCTTTGCCCATTCTATCACCAAAACAGTGATGCTCTGCTGCTGCTCACTTGACCACAAAGAGTTGAATGTCTCTAATTGCTGTGAAGTCATTATCTTGATCTCAGCATATTTGACACAGGAGGCGGTGTTCAGAGTGGAGTGGACCAGGGATAATATGGAACACAATAATACCCAGTAATTTGAGTGGCACACGCCCAGTGCCCGGTCTGCCCACGTCTAGCATGTGATAAGACTGTAGTACACCATATCAAGAAATACAATGCCAACTATTGACGACAAGAAGGGGCACATTGAAATCAAAACCATAAAGAACTATTGCTAAAAAGTCACTGTTGTCTTAATATGTTTTAAATGTCTTTTATGTACTAGAAAAAACATATCAGAGAAATACAAAATATGCTGTCTATATAAATATAAGTATGACTCTTCAATCTACTGTAACTGAGAATACAATACGTTTTCTTCAACACTATGTGACGTAAAAATTCACTGTTATGTTTTTAGGTTTTCTCCTGTCATGCACTGTAACTGTAAATACAAATAGCTTCAATTCAAGATCATGTAAGGGTCTATTGAGAAAGGTACATCTGCAACAAGAAAATTCAAGTGCAGATGTTTGACCTGGTTTACAATAAACTTCGTCCTACACCACCTGTATATTTTTGTATCATTTTTGTATCGTGTATCAAGCTACAGGAAATGCTGAAAAATCCTACATCAAGATGATGGGAGGAAATGTCTGAGGATGTTCCACTTATTTACACTGAATTTACAAAAAGCATAAATTTTCAATCATGTAAGGCCTTTGTTTGACCATCAGTAAATGTAAAGCATCTTATTAAACCAGTCAATCAGCTGTCTCTTTGGCTGTTTTGTACCATATAACAATCTGCAAATGCATTAAAAAAGCCCTGCAGCTAATTCGCTCGCCACCAGCTGCTAAACGGCCATGTACGTTTACACAATTAGTCAAGCTGATGTAGTTAGAAGATAATTACTGCTGGCTGTACACAAAAGACCTGACAAATTTGTCAAACAAGAACGTGAATTGCGTTTAATATTTCTCATTTGTTAAAGCATGAGATGATTAGGAATACAACTAACCTTGTAGAACCTAATTTGCATGTCTGGTTCTTCAAGTTCAAAGGAGTAATGTGAATGAGTCTGGACATAACAGTAAGTAATAGGAAGGGAGTTTACTGCAGTGACCTGACAGGAAAAAAGATGACCAAAAATGACCTTGAATGGACTGTTATAAAATGTTAAGTAATGGCCAGAGTTTGATATTTGTAATTTAAAATAATAAAACTATATAAAACCAATCAATTATTTTTTTAATTGTTGTTGTTGTTGTTTCCTAATATATAACACATATATGCCTCATATATGACTAAAATATAGAAATATAGAAATATAGAAAAATTCCACCATATATGTAATCTAATAGCCATGGATCTACTGTACCTTAAAAATATAAGACCCAATAATATGATTAGATTCTTAACTTCTTAATTTCACCATTCATAGTTTCTAAATAAATGTGCTGAAATTTTATGTTAAGTTGGGTTGCAAAATTACTTTATTTGGGATGTAGACAGAAGTGATGATGTCATGACCAATATTGAAGGCCCATTGGGGCGATTATAAATAAAGCCCCTCCCAGATGTTTTAACGGGCTGGTGCTCAGTGGCTAGTGTGAAGAATTTATTCCAGTCAATTTATATATATCAAGATTATTAAGATTATTTCATTTGCATAGAGCGTAATACTTGGCTCCACCGTGAATCCATCTTTTACAACCACTGACTCATAACTCATCTTTGACAGCAACTAATGAGGTCATTAGCCTACACTGAAAAGTCATAAAGAAGAAAAGAGGAGTACTTCAGAAGTATAAATATTTAAAAAGTGACAAATGCTCCCTTAGATCTGTCTCTCTTTAACTCCTCAACAGTTTGTCAGCATCACAGGGAATCACAGTCAAACATGTAGCACTGGCAATGTGCAAAAAGTAGTACAAGAATTTGGCACTTTGTTTTGGATAGAATTCGAGTGTGTCTGCTGAGTGGGAAGAACTCACAAGGCAGATCAGAGCACGCTGAGGCCTGCCTACATAAGCAGTGAAAATGTCAAATCATTTGGATAACATGGCGGTTCTGGGATCAGATATGTCTATGGTGATGTGAGCTTGTTTGAGTATGCTATTGCTACAAAGCTTTAGCTCTACTTTCAGATGGTTTGTGACCTTATAGCCTTCAGGGGGATGGGTGCTACACGGAAAAGGGTGTTTGCATGGTTACAGGGAAGTAGCAAGGAAATGTGGCTTGGAGGATATGCACTTCATTTTGTGGGTGTGGGCTGTTGAGGCATCTTATTGTGAAAGAATGGATAACTCTTGGAGACAGACAGCATTAGTGGCACTGTCTGTAACATGAGCCCAAACTGTGGTCTTCTCTTGAGTGGTCATCCTCTCTTTTAACAACGCTGATATGACTGCAATAACACTAGGCCTAGTGGTTATCAAGAATTCATGACTCAACAGTCTACATGACATACGAAGCACATATGTAAGACCACAGCATGTCGGCCATGGCCACAGTTTGTTCCAGTGTAGAAAATACATGCATGACACACATAATAATCAGCAGTGAGTGAGTCATGGCTAGAGCTGGCACCATGGCTTCTTTTTCCATATTACACCAAACTTAAGACATACAAGACATTACAGCTGATGGCAGATTACAGTTTTGGTCAACAAGTAAAAAAACAACCATGGTGTATAAACACAGCAGTGGCCTGTAGCCCAAGGCATTACAAGACAAATTAGTCTTTTATAGCAATCAACCTATTTTTCTTCAGTCAGTGAATGTTGTTTGCCTGATGATAGATTAATTGTGAAAAGTCATTGGTTTCAAAGCATGGTCTGGCTCTAACCTACATGCAAAGGGGAGCACACGCGCAAACATCAATTCACTGACATCGTGTCGCTTGTTTCTTGAACGCCGTTTATTAGAACAGTACGTATACGTGGTTTAATATAAAGAAATAATGGTGTTGGATGTATAGCGCAATACAAATACATAAATCGGCTTTCAGAGGATGATCAGCTAGATCTGCGTGCAGACCCCATGAAGTCCACACCCATCCATCCATCGCAGTCATTGTTTCCATTTCTTCGCCCGATCCCAGAAGAAAATAAAAAGCAAGGAAAAGGAATAAAAACAATATGCACTCACCATATTTTGGGTCCGGGGTTTTCTCCTCCATCTCCATTCTTACACTCGGCACTCTTTAGGTTATCAAAGCAGACAGGACAGTTACCATGGAAATGTCGAGGGAAAAAACCCAATAACAGAGACAGCCGCTACCGCTACAAAGCAGAGTGAGAGGGACCATCCCAGTGAAAGCCCACTGCAGTCAGGAGCAGCCCTCTGAATAAGCGAACCAATTAGCACGCGCTCTTCATTTGAGTGACAGCTCTGTTATCCAATCAGAATGATCTCTCTGTGACTGAAAGATTCACGCCGCTACTTCAAAGGAATTTGCTTGATCCTCATTTAAATGTGATAATTATGAGAGACGACTGGCTTTGATTGAGTTTTGTTTTGGCGTAATGTGTGGTAGATTATTAAGGAACCCGCCTTAGACTTAGACAAACTTTATTGATCCACAAGGGAAATTATTTGGATACAGCACGGCTATATACAAGAGACAAGAGCGGGCCTGCATTTGCATTCTGCACAGATTAAGCAAAACTATTTTATTTTGTGGAAAAATACTGCTACTTCTAACTATTAGGTTTAGAAGTTTGATATGGCAGCTGAGGGTCCAAAAGGGTAGGGCCAGGAGGCCTATGGAAGCAAATTGGAGGTTAAACTCCAACAGGCACATCTCACTGGGATCCTGCACTTTCTCTACACACTAAGCCTGACCTGAAAGGATACGGTGCTATGGAAGACCTCCTGCATTGTGCCAGTGCCCAAGAAGCCTGTTCCTTCCTTTCCAATACAGCTCCGGGTCCTGCCATCTGCAGAAGTTCTCTGATG
Source organism: Taenioides sp. WSHXM2023 (assembly GCA_029959045.1). NCBI lineage: Eukaryota > Metazoa > Chordata > Actinopteri > Gobiiformes > Gobiidae > Taenioides > Taenioides sp. WSHXM2023. Next base: position 18,598,537 of record CM057090.1, read on the forward strand.
ACTCTGCAGTGGTAAGGTGTATCAGGGATGGACAGAAGCTGGAGTACAGGACACTGATTGCAAATTTTGTGGAGTGGTCCCAAGCAAAACACGTGAACGTTGACAAGACCAAGGAACTGGTGATTGACTTCAGGAGGAAAAGGACACCAGTGGAGCCCATTACCTTCCAGGGCCATGACGTGGAAATAGTGGACTGCTACAAGTACCTTGGCGTCCATGTGAACAGCAGCTGGACTGGAGGGACAACTGTAACGCTGTCTACAAGAAGTGCATGAGTAGACTCTACTTCCTGAGAAAGCTCAGGTCTTGAGTGCAGGTCCTGTGTGCAGCAAGTTACTGGAGATCTTCTACCAGTCTGTGGTGGCCAGCGCCCTGTACTTCACTGTGGTTCTGCTGGGGGAGCGGCACCAGTAAAAGGGACATTGGGTGGACTGACAAACTGATCCGTAAAGCTGGTTACGTGATCGGCTGTGAGCTGGAGACATTTGTCACAATGAGGGACAGGGGGACACTGGACAAACTGCTCTCCATCATGAACACTCCTGCTCACCCACTGCACCAGACTATAGAGGGACAGATAATACTCCCTACAACTGTACAACAACTCACCCACTGCACCAGACTATAGAGGGACAGAGGAGCTCATTCTCCAACAGGCTCCTACAGCTCCGCTCAAACAGTGAGAGATTCAGGACTATATTCATACCATACTCCATACAGTTGTACAACAACTCACCCTTATGTAACAGATAATACTCCCTACAACTGTACAACAACTCAATCTTAGGTAATGGATAACCTTATGCCCTGTCAATGAGCATATTATTTGCACTATCGTTCTTGTCTCTTGTATATAGCTGTGATTTTATAGTTTATTTTATAGTTTATTACTTATTTTTGTATTATTATTTTGACTCATGCATAAACATTTATTTTTATAATTATGTCTCATTTGACACCTGTCTCTTGCTATCTTTTCTGCTATACCATCTATTTTTGTTACTCTCTGTTATTAGATTATATTGTGATGAGTGAGCTACTGTATCCAAATAATTTCCCTTGTGGATCAATAAAGTTTGTCTAAGTCTTGATATCAGCAGTGATGTGACTAGTTATCAGCTGTTGTTGTCTGACCCCCTCCCAGCCTCGAAGTTAGACCATGGAAGTAAAACCCTGGCTGAGGGACACTGCAGACACGCGCTTCTTCTGTACGCGGTGTCTTATTTTAAAAGCCAATCCGCTGCAGCCTGGGAGCGCACACCCTCCAACATGTCCCGGTCACATGGGACTGTGCAAAAATCTTTTGTTGTATATGGTGTTTAGTACTTTACGGAACATGGACGATCGGGTCGAACTAAATAACACGAAACTATTGTATCATTTAGCCTGAATTTGATCAAGGACAGTTGTATAATTTACAAGAGTTGCTCAACTCCAAAAGTACAGCTGGTGTTGCTTCTGCCACTGTGGTCCAGAACCAGCTTCAGTCATGTTACGTGTCGGTGTGACGTTTCACTGGGCTGGAGTTACTTAAGCAATGTGCCAAAGCAAAGGTTTTTACAGTCGTTTGGGACAATCTTTAAAACGTCCACTCCGGGAAAAGACCACCAGGTATTGTTGGTTTACTTTGGTCGCGACAGTCTAGTATTGTGAGGAAATATCAAATATTGAGCTTAAATCTTGTTTGCTAAAACGTGTCTTACTTCAAGTCGTGGCTGAACACTTAATAGAAACATTTGCAGGATAGCATAGTAGGCTATATAAAGGCTTTTTAAAGAAGAGGTTAAGTTATTGCACAACTAATCATTGTGATTACCAATACATACATTATATTATAACCTCTCTCTCTTTTCAGCTAAATGGCTCTTAGAAATGCTGCCTTTCGCCTTCTGGCCAATTCTCAAAAATGTGCAACAGTTTTAGCATCCAGAGCACAAGGCACAGCTTCAGCACAACGTAAGGGTTTGTATTAATTATTCTCTTATGTTAAGAGATGTAAGTAAACACTGTAATGGACTATTTAAAATAAATATGTCAAATAATAAGTATAAAACTAACATTAAATATTCATATTAACTAAACAACTCGAAATTATCTTAAAGTTGCTGAAGAAATCCCAAAGCCATCCTCAAAACTAGGTATGTAAACATTTGTTTTGTACTGGTGCAGTGTCTCCTATATAACTATGTGTGTGACATAATCAGTGAGGGGACATTCTTATATTTCGACACAGCCAAGGTGACTTTTGACTGGCGGGATGCTTTGAATTTGGAGGGCCAGCTGACAGAGGAGGAAGTTATGATCAGGGATTCCTTCAGGGACTATTGTCAAGAAAAACTCATGCCTCGTATCCTGATGGCGAACAGACATGAACGTGAGCCAGCCTCATGAATATATGATTAGACTGTTGGTTTGTAGGATAGGTGTAAATATTTTATTATTTTATATTTCAGATTTTCACCGTGAAATTGTTTCTGAAATGGGAGAGCTGGGAGTTTTGGGACCAACTATTAAAGGTGAATTTTGATATGTTTAGGTGTAGATAATATGTTTTATTTTATTGACATTTATTATGCTCTATAACTGTGTTTTGTTTTGTTAGGGTTTGGCTGTGCAGGTACCAGTTATGTAGCCTATGGTTTGATTGCCCGAGAGGTGGAGAGAGTAGACAGTGGATATCGGTCAGTTATGAGTGTTCAGTCTTCACTGGTCATGCATCCAATCAACGCATATGGTACAGAGGCCCAAAAGGAAAAGTACCTGCCCAGGCTGGGTAAGTTACTCTATTTAATTGTGTGCTTAGTGTTAACTCACCTGTATTTTTATTCATTTATTTGCTTGTGTTGTAGCCCGTGGAGAAATCTTGGGCTGTTTTGGTTTAACTGAACCAAACCACGGCAGTGATCCCAGCAGTATGGAGACCAAAGCTAAATACAACCCCTCAAGCAGCACTTTCAGCATTAGTGGAGCAAAAACATGGTGGGTCATTTTTGTGATGAATGTGCTGTACATGGTACACTACCTAAGAAGCACCAGTCAGTATAATCAAAATCACTTTTTTTGTCAGGATCACAAATTCTCCAGTAGCAGACATTGCTGTTGTCTGGGCTAAATGTGAAGACGGCAAGGTGAGAGGTTTTATTTTGGAGCGTGGGATGAAAGGGCTCAGTACTCCAAAAATTGAAGGAAAATTTTCTCTGAGAGCCTCTGCGACTGGCATGATCCTGATGGATGAGGTGGAGGTCCCTCAGGAGAACCTGCTGCCCAATGTGTCTGGGCTGGCTGTAAGTGCCTGTCTCTGCTGTTACTGCTGCTCTGATCAAAGACATTAATCCTAATAACATTCTGTGTATGTGCCCAAACAGGGTCCTTTCGGCTGCCTCAACAACGCTCGCTATGGCATCGCGTGGGGAGCCCTGGGAGCTGCTGAGTTCTGTTTCCATGCTGCGAGACAGTACACCCTGGACAGGTACACGTTGTTGATAAAATCTTTACACACAAAATATGGAGCACTTCACAGTACAGTAATAGCATGGTAACAGGATGGAAATAGCTTACTCATGGAAACAGCGTATCTGTTATACTACTTTATGTCATGGTAGTATAAATTAATCTTGACCCTATGAAGACTAGTACTGTTGTGGAATTTTGCCTCCTCTGCATAGTCTTAGCAAGGACACCTCCAGTTCACTGTTGACATTTCTCTGTGGTTAGCTATGGCGTCATACAACTATTACTGAATTTGTCCTTCTTTAACATTATCCTTGGTCAACTCGTCTCACAGATGCGGTATGGTTTGCACTTCTCATTTTATCTCGGCCAGCTTCATGCTGTCCTTCTTAGTTCCTATTTAAGCCTCCTTGTGTGGAAGCATAGTCAGGCTTGAATAGCCAATACTAATGCACAGTGTTGAGTATTCAAGTCACTGGGTCCTGAACTGATAGTAAATAAACTTATCCTGCCTCAGACATTCAGAGTCTCCTGCCTCTTATTTTCCCTAACAAGTAGTAGCATATATACCTCATTATCCAAGTTACCATTTAATTTCCATCCTATTATAATGATATTATTGTATTGTAAATTATGGCAAACATTTGTTTAAATGGTTATCAGGGTCGTTTAAATATGTGTTTTAATTCTTTCTAAACAGAATCCAGTTTGGTGTGCCTCTAGCCAGGAACCAGCTCATGCAGAAGAAGATGGCTGACATGTTGACTGAAATCACAATTGGGCTACAATCATGCCTGGCTCTGGGACGACTGATTGATGAGAAAAAGTATGTTTGTTGTGTTGAAATTAAAATTGTGTTGCACATGAAATTGCTAAACAGCCTTTAACTTACTATGACAGAGCAGCCCCTGAAATGATCTCTATGCTAAAGAGGAATAGTTGTGGCAAAGCTTTGGACATTGCGCGGCAGGCCCGGGACATGTTGGGAGGAAATGGGATTGCGGACGAGTACCACATCATCCGTCATGTTATGAACCTGGAGGCTGTAAACACATATGAGGGTAAATCAATTTAAATTGTATTGCTTCTTAGTTCTATTAACAATTTCTGTTGAAATGCTGACGCGTTTCTACCAGCAGAGGGCAGCATTGCTATTAATATCTAAATCTTACCAGTCGCTATAAAAATCGAGGTTCTTTTGTCATTCATTGTAAAATATTGCAATATTTAATTTGTCTGTACATTAAAATGCACCTTTTCTGTTTTTGTTATAGGAACCCATGACATACATGCACTGATTTTGGGCAGAGCTATCACTGGACTTCAGTCATTTACTGTTGGAAAGTAAACTTTTGATTTTTTTTAAGGTAACTAGTGCAAAGTATTGCCAAATATATAAAACATTTTTGTTAAATATTTCAACTATAACAACATTTTGTTTGAGATCTAGCAATGTTCCTTATAGGAACCATTTTTGGGACTATATAAGATGTACAGGGATAGAGTAGAGACTTAACTTATTGTGCTTGTGTCTGCTATAATATAATTAAAAGTAGCTGTAATCTATGACAACCGTGGGTCATTATGTTATAATATTAATCTAAAATGACTTAATAAATGAAACAATTCCGCTGACCTCCCTGTTAGAAAACTGCGGTGCCCATATTGGAGCTGACATCACTGTTAAAGTCATCACAAAAAGTCTGCACCACCTCTCACAGGGGCGGGTCAGTCAATCAGTGATTACAGATGGTAGCTTTGTAAGGTAATTCTATGAACTTATTGAGGAATAAATGAAATGTTACTATTATGTTCATTAATTGTGTTAAATGATATCACAAAATAAAAATGATCAAAAAAGGCTTGTGATGTTTCTTTATTATTGGTGAAATTGTGTTACATAAAATTAATAAATACACATTTTAGTATCTGCATTGAATAGAAAAAATAGCCCTGTCAACATTGGTGAACATCAATAAACAATTAAGTGTGCAATGTTTTTAATTTTATGTGATGTTCAAAATGTGTCTTTGAGATGTGATAGGGCCTGGGTGGCCTCCACAAGCTCCTGATTCAGACGATCGCAGTTGTTCAAAATCTCAAACAGCTCTGTCAGCCTCTCCTGGATCTTATTACTGTTGTCCTCATACACTGAGTACAGGTGATCCTTTAACTGCTGGCACATCTCTGACAACTGCCCAATGCAAAATGTACATCACATATGTATGTAATTTAAGATGTATAGGAACAAATAAACTACAGTGTTAATAGGAG
>CM057090.1:19906760-20029260 GCA_029959045.1 Taenioides sp. WSHXM2023
AGAGGACTGGTCATCGTCCGTCTGCTGTTGGGGTTGCTGGGTAGATTCCTCCCCAGGTATGTACATGTTGTTGCGGTAGTCAGACGAGGATTGGGGTAAGGACAGAGGGGGCATCCAGCACTGGTCTGAGTGTCCTAGGACACGGCATTCATCTGTGCACAATCTCATAGCTGCAAATAAGAGAAAGAAAAAAGTTTTAGTGGCTGAAAAAAACAATGACATGTAAACAACAACTGGACAGACTGGAAAGATCAATAACTTGAAAATATACAAGAGGTATACTGTGCTGAGGTTGTTGTATTTAAAAATACAGAGGAATGTTGGGGAAAAATGAAGCACAGGGAGTTATACGCTGAGAGTTTTGAATATTTTATACCACATTGTTTTGTTTGCGGTTTTAGGATGTCTTTATACTGTTCTCAGGGGTCTATGGTGATGTCTTTTCTATCTTCAGACAATGCATTGTGAGTAGCTGCAGGTAACAAGGAAAACACATAATGAAGAATAAAAATGACTATGTGCTAAATCTGTCCCAAATGAAACTCGAGGCAGATCGTCAATGCAATACTGTGTACAACTGTTTTTAGTGAGTGTTTTTATCATATCTAGTGAGTATAAGCATCTAAATAAAAAAATCTAAGCAAATTAAACTCATTGAAAAGAAGTAGGGATAATCCTAGCTCATGGGTCATTAGCTTCCTTCCTCTTTTCAAACGAGCGCAGAAGAATAAAACCTCCAAGTCTCTCTCAGAGCACAAAAAAGACAGTGTCCAAGCCAAGCGTACCTCGCCATCACTTTATCTCGATAATGATAGAGAATACATTAACAAGTACAGAAGTGAGGCAGGCAGAGAAGCAGAGAAGGGACAGAGTCAGCAGCAGCATATAGGGAGAATAACATCATTCTAAAAGCAATTACGATGAATTCTCCTCAGTTCAGACATGAAAGTGCAGTACTGTCAGTCACTGAGAGGGGAAAAAAAAGAGAAAGAGAGTGAGAGAGAGAGAGAAACAGCACCCTAAGACGCATACCGATGAGTGACAGGCAACTCATCTGCGCTCTGGGGAGGATTTTTACAGACACGACTCCATCTTAAGGCCAGATAATGCACGCACGCAAACACACATAGAAGCACGAAAAGCCAAAGAGACACACCGTAACCTCCCTGAATGTGATAACGAGCGTGGAAATGAGGGGCTACAGAGAAGAATGGGGCCCGGTACAATGGGGATTGTGTCGGTGTAGAGGGTGAATGGAGAAGCCTGTGTAAGAGACAGGGACAGTGCAGTGGACTAATAACAGGCTTATAAAAGGACCTGTGCTGTCCGTGGTGCTGAAATTAGTTAGGCTGCAGGTAGAGAAGATGTACCACTGTGGTCTAAGGTTGTATGTGTAGCAAGATGATTTCAGGTTCAGTCTACTCGAGTTTAAGGGCACAAGCTCACACAAAGCACCTAAAATAAAATAAGACTGAAAACATAATGCTGTGAAATTAAACTGGTAAACAAAAGTCTAACTAATGCAAATATTACTTGCATATCTTTATGTTTAACAATCATTTAACATTGTAAGGTTGCTTAAAACACTAGTCTTATGTAGGATTGTGCAGGCAAATATATACTAAATGTATTTTGTTCTACCACAAAGTAAGTCTGTGTGTGTGTGTGTGTGTGTGTGTGTGTGTGTGTGTGTGTGTGTGTGCGTGTGCGTGTGCGTGTGCGTGTGTGCGTGCGTGTGTGCGTGTGTCTGAAACCTTCTTTTCTCCATGGAGATGATGTTTGGCTCAAATGTGCCACAAAATGGCATACAACTTGGCAATCTCCATGGAGACAAGCAGATAACAACACCAAACCAATTCTTTTTTGGCTATAAAAACACCTCTAATTGAATAAAATCATTCCAGGCGAAGCAATAACATTCTGATGAGACAAGCTTTGGACTGATCCTACACCTGAAAACTTATATAGTGCACCTTTAAGTTAGATGTAACAACGGTCTGAAGCCAAAACTATCTATGACATGTTGCTAACAAAGGCATTGCTCGGTACAGTGAAGCCAATTTGAGGAGTCACAGTAAAAGGGCGCACAAGAGAAAAAAAACAAAAAAAAAAACACAGAGGCTGCTGCGCTGTGTTTACCGGAGCAGCCAATGACATGAGAGGATCTGACAGGAGTGGGCAGGGCTACGTCACAGTGGGTCTCACCTGGGTGGAGTCGATGGTGCATCTCGAGATGGATGAGGTCAGAAAAGCCTTCCCCCAGAAGCAGCCTGTCTACGGGGGATTCTCTGCCCATTTCACAGTCACTGTCCCCCGCCTCGCTGTCCCCACGGCCACTGTCCTTCAGGCTGAACTTGTCCATGTCTTGTAACGCATACCTACAGCAGCATTAGGATACAAGTTAGAGTTTCACTGAACAAACAAGAAGATAGATGCCGTTTGTTTGCAGGCAGGTGTCTTTGATTTGTGATCTGAATCTGTCTTTCAGGGGACTAAAAAAAAAGTATGAATCCATCAAATGAAACTTTAGGCTGTTTGTAGAATCTATCAAGTCTCTAGACGAGGCACGAGCCATAAATCCTCTGTGCAGGTATATCCTATCTGTAAATCTTTCACTACAGCCACTGGGGGCTCTCATAAATCTGTCATCTACACATCAACAGGGAATGTTATGACGACGAAGTGATGGATTCATACTTTAATATGTTGGAGAGAAGACCACTGCTGTGACATCTATAAACAGATGGCTTGCATATCTCTGAACTGAATGACACGGGCATGATGTGGGAAGTACAATAACACACCATTTAAACTATGGTCTACATTGAACTGAGCAGGCAACTGCACAACAGGTAGTTGGAACATGTAGTAACACAATGAAGAACAAGTGGTTTGAAAAGTAAATAAAAGAAAATCTCTTTAGGGGAGGGGGCAGGAGGAGTGGGATAATTTACCTGTAGCTGCGGGAGTATTTGTTGCCGCGGAAACTGGGTCTGGGCTGGTACTGGCCCTGATGGAGCATGGACAGAAGCTGTGAGACTTGCTACATCCAAAAATAACAGAAAATAAAAATAAAACAAAAATAAAAATAAAAGGGGGATGGATAACAGATGAGGGTAAAAAGAAAGACAAAAAAAGAGACAAAACAATGGATGAGTAAACACAAAATGGTTGATGATAAAGAGTCATGACACAAAATGGATGACATTTGAAAACAACAAAAAAGGGAGAGGAGTGAAGGGGGGTGTCTAGACAAATATGGAGACACTGGGTGTGAGTAAGGAGGGAGAGGCGGGTTACGAACGTGACGGTGTAAACGAGGTAAAGACAGAGACACGTGTAATCATCAACAGTCTTAATGAGAGTCAGTTCAAACTACAGGCCAGAGTTGATTAAGTCACTGTCACACATGGAGACAAGTTAATTTGTTCAAACAGCTGTGTGAAGATGATGACGATGAGGAGAGAGGGAGAGGAAGAGTGAGGGAGAGGGGGAGGATGAGTGAGGGAGGGGTGAACTATAGGGAGCAGGGAGAGAGAAAATTTGGAAAGGGGCTAAGAGACCACAGTTGAAATGTCAGATTATTTTGATTTGCCGTGTGCTCACCTCTACCGGTGGAGTGGCGTGAGTGAGCTCCAAGGCAAAGCTCTCTGGAATGTGATTGGATGAGATGGTCACCAGGCTGTTGAGGGACTGGCGGCTGTGGTGGTTCTGCCGGCTGCCCATCTGTGCTCGGTCCATAGGGGGCGTTGTGGAGGGCGAGCGATGGTGAGATCGGATTGGCAGTGTCCCGTTCACTGTAGGGACCAAGGTGATGTCATTTTTGTGAATTTGGCGAGAGGGCTTCTTTGGATGGTGCTGATGAGTCGATTCGGCCACTCTGCAGTTGTAAGAGTTTCTGGTGTCCTTCTTCTCCCGGTTGCAACGGGCGGCAAAGACCACCATGATGACCAGGAGCACAGCACAGATGGCCCCAAGAGATATAATGATGATGAGGGATACATCCAGAGGCGATTCACCCTGGTCCATCACCTGCACATGGTTCTCTATGTTTTCAAGGGTGATTTTTAAAGCTGCTTTGGCACTTAGACTCTCACTCCCTTGATCCCGGACCACAACTGTCAGCTCGGCGTGTTCATGAGGGTAGTTCTCCAAGCTAGCATTGGCATGGATCTCGCATGTTCTTGGGTCAATAAGAAAGAACCCCTCCTCATTCCCACTTACAATAGAGCAGATGAGCTCAGCATTGACTCCTGTGTCCCTATCTGTGGCTCTGACCACTGTCACTAACTGCCCTGCCTCTGTAAACTTCGATGCACGTATGTCGGCATGGACGTCACCAATAACTGGCGGATTGTCATTCTCATCTAGGATGTTCAAAATCACAGTGGCGTTGCTTGACAGTGGAGGCTTTCCTGAATCTTTGGCTTGAACCACAAAAGAAATGCGGCTAACGTCCTCTCTGTCAAATGTGCGCAGGGCATAGATGGCACCGTTAGATGGGTCAATGGTGACATACGTGGAAATAGGACTCCCATGAACTGAGTTTTCTAGGATTGAATAGCTAACTTGTCCATTGTTATCCAGATCAGGATCAGTAGCCATAATAGATGTAAGATATGCCCCTGGTGCATTGTTTTCTGACTTAAAGATCTCATATCTACCTTTCTCAAAACGTGGGGGGTTGTCGTTTTCATCAGTCACGTGAACGGTGAAGTGCTTAATTGTGGAGAGACTTGGAGTGCCTTTGTCTTCTGCCACCACAGTCAGGCTGAACTCTGATCTCTTCTCTCTGTCTAGTGAAACGTTAGTTAATATAATGTAATTATTCTCGTATGTCCTCTGCAGCTTAAAATAGCCCTGGCCGTGTAATTTGCACTCCACTTCTCCGTTCAAGCCAGAGTCCAAGTCCTCCACTCGCACCAAAGCCACAAAAGTGTCTAAAGGGGAAGCCTCGGAGATGTAAGCCGCGTCCCCGTTTCCCTGGGAGGACATGAGGTTAATGCTAATGTCTGGCTTATTGTCGTTGACGTCGACAACTTTGACCAGGATTTTGCAGTGAGCGGGCATCGAGTTAGGTCCCATATCCTGCGCTTGGACGTCTATGTCATATGAATTAACCGTCTCATAGTCCACGCGCCGGAGCAGGGTCAGGTGACCAGTGTCAGGGTTGATTTTGAACGTCTCCACGATTTTGGGGGCCACGTGACTGCTAAAAGAGTACACTATTTTAGCGTTGGTGCCCTCGTCTGCGTCTGTGGCATTCAAGTCAATGAGCAAAGTGCCAACCGGGGAGTTTTCAGGCAGGTTGATGACATAGGAGGACTTTTCAAATACTGGGCTGTTGTCGTTTGAGTCGGTTACGCTGATTTTGAGGAGAGTGGAGCCGGTCCTCTGGGGTACGCCCCTGTCAGAAGCCGTGTACTGAAGTTCATAACCGGAGCGCACCTCACGGTCAAGCTCCCTGAGCACGACAAGCTCCGCGTACTTAACCCCGTCGCTCCTGGACTGAATGTCAATCTTGAAAACATCGTTTGACTCTAATGCGTACGTGTACAGAGAGTTCTCCCCTACGTCTGGGTCTGTGGCGCTGTCCAGTGGAATGCGCGCTCCCACCGCCGCGCTTTCAGAGATTTCAATGGGAATGACAGGGCGAGCGAACTGAGGCGCGTTGTCGTTTATGTCCAGTACTTCCACCTCAACATGAAAAAGCTGCAAGTGCTCCGTTGGCAGCGTTAGCACGTCGAACTGGATTGAGCAGTTTAGATTCTTTTCACAGAGTTTCTCGCGGTCGATCTTGGTCCTGACGCTGATCTCTCCGTCCAGCTCACGGACTGTCAGCAGCGACGATGTGCCCCTCTGCATGGCTCGGAAGCGCAGAGACACAGAACTCGGAAGTTTGGCCAAAATATCCGCTACATCGTCTCTGAGTCTAGCAATGACGGTGCCTACTTTCTGCTCCTCGTAAATCTGGTATTTTAAAGTCTTCCCGGAGACATGGTTTACTAAAAATAACAGAGCCACAAGTTTCCACATTTTCGTGAAAAAGAGTCTCTTCTCTTTCATTCGATACATTTTTGATAAATTCCAATAAAGCTACAAAAAGTAGCACGAGTCAGTCCCAGTTTAACAAATATAGCGCACTTCTTTCTCAGTCATTTGCATTGCTTTTCCAAGAATGAGACGAAGAAAAAACACTCGTTAAAAAGATATAAAATACACAAATTTCCACTAAAGAGGTATGTAACTCATTTCGTCCTTGTTACCAATCTGTTGCACGGGTCCTGTGCGCGTAGATGCCGCTGAATGACAATGGAATCTGTGCGTCTGTCTCGCAGTCGCTCCTCTGTGCGTCTGCTGTGAGCTGTGCGCTCTGTCTCGCTCCCTCTCTGCGTTTGAGGTTCCTGTGCGCGCACTCTCCCAAAAATAACCCGCCTCAGACCAAACTCGTTGTACATCACCGACAGCCCCCCTCTCTTTCTTCCTTCCTTTTCATGCCGGGAAAGACAAACGCTTCTTAAATCAAACCCTGGCTGGTGGCCACTCCGTCCACGGGAGGAGGAGACACGGAGGGGGCAGAAACCCCGCCCTATGGGGGGGCTCACTTTCCTCACTTTCTAATTTCGCACAATGAACTGTGAGGGAAAGAAAGTGTTCTAGAAAACGTCCATTCCTTAAGTAGTTTTTCATTGCAATAAAACCACAGGAAGGTTTAAGTTTCTCGCTTTAGGTCTGTTCTCTGACAGCACGGATGCGCGCTGAAGTCCACATAGTCATTATACAAGTCAGAAATTATGGTCAGCTCAAGCTTTACTACACCGTGCGTTAGAGCGCACCAGGCACACTTCTGAAATGCAGCGCATGCAGCCAGCGGCAGCTGTCATCACTCCTGGATGCCTGGGCACTACGCTCACATGTTTATATTCTATGTGTGCTTTCAAGTGGCAGCTGACCCTCCGCGTCTCCCACTTTGTAGACGATGTACGCAGCGCATATTTCTCATACGCTTCATCTGTGGCTGCCCATCGGTGAGAGTAAGCGCAGTAAGCTCTGTGGCGAATCGGGCAGAAAGAGCGCTGGGCTCTAATGAATGCCTTTAAAGAGCTGGTCACGCGGAGGAACAGCTCCGTCCCGTGAATAAATCTGTTTAACATCACTTCAGACTCACTGCAGCTGAATGAGGGGATTTTGACAACAGCCACAAGCATATGCTTATTATGTATAGTCTGGGGGTGCATACCCCAGGTGGTTATTTTTTTAGTATCTCTTTTAACGTGCATACATGCGACCCCGCACAAAATCTTTGATTTCAGTCTTCTTTTGTCAGGTTATAACATTTACAGGAAAATGTTCATTGAGATGTGTCATATTATTACTTTTTGTAAAACTTTTTTGATGTTATTCAATTTACATTCACAATCAAAAGTCACAAATGAGATTTTAAAGCTGTACTTTGACATAAGAGAGAGAAGACAGAGATGTAAACTTTGACAAATGTGCACAACTGGGAGTGCTGCATTCTGGAGTACCATCTGGCGACATGTATTTGGCACTGGGACTGAGCGATTAAGCCTAAAGTACTTCACTCCCCTCCAGCCGAGCAGAACCCTGTGAAACTGAAAAAAATGGTTTGTAGTGAAGAGATGGAAGACTGAACTGCTACTCATCTGCTAAAGGTTACAAGTCATAGTTGGAAGGGAAACCTGTCCTCTGCATTTGACCCATCCTTCAACGATATTGGGGCAATCTGTCAGGAGCATTAGGCACCACAGTGCAGCGCTCAGGTACACATGTCCGAATTGTGAGCATGGATTTGTCAGGATTACCAAACTGGAAAATTTGTCTATTGTTAAGTTAAGTTCAGGTAATTGTAGATAAATCAGTCACTTAATAAATACACAATAAGGAGTATATTTAAATTACAAATGGAGGTAAACCAAGCAAAAAACAATTTGTCATATATATATATATATATATATATATATATATATATATATATATATATATATATATACATATATATATATATATATATACATACATACATAACATTATATGGACAAACAAATGCCCCAGAATATAAAAATATTTTGAGGAGATTTTGACAAAAAAAGAAAACATTTTATTTTCCTGTTTGTCTCAAGTTCTCATGGTCCATTTTCAGAATCCCGTAGCATGACCATATTTATAACTTTAAGGAATAGACGGATCGAAGATATGCAAAAACAAATGAATTATTTACTACCAGCTGCTTCCCAGTGTCTATGTGAGAAATGCAATAGAGACACCAGTGCAAGACATGCTATTGGTTTGATGCTCATTCAGTCGCCATCAACACAAAACAATAACTTATTACATATTCTAAAACGTGCAAGGACACAGACCAGAGGCTATCCTTTTAAACCCACCATTTTAAATCAGCCTGAAAACCTTTCCCGCTCCACCATTCATGCCAACAAAATGTTTGCATTCACTCCCATTTTGCACATGTTGGTATTTAAACAGGTTTGATACGGGCGCCAAAGCATTTCCATAGCTCAAATGCTCACAATGCAGTAATGCAATTTACTCCCAGCGTCCCAGGGAAGCTAATCACATTTGGAGAACAAAGTCTGCCCCAGAGTTTATGGAAGAAGGGAGCAGGAGAATGACAGATTTGGTGGGGGTGGGTCTTAAACAGTGAACCGAATAAAACAATTAATGTATAGAAAGGGACATAATCTAAGTAAAAAGCAGATGGAGGCTTAATAGATTTAGGCACGCTACATAACCAGAGGAGCTGAACAAACGTGCTGCTTTTGATGCCAATAAATCAGCTGAAATATTCATTCTGGGTAGCAGGTGCCTGGTGTGGAGAGCCTAAGCTAATCTTATCAAGTTTGGTGTTAACTTTCACCAGTTTTCTCTTTTTTCATTTGACCAGCTTTAAAGCATCCTCACTGAAGTGGCTAAAAAGTTGGGAAAGTTCTCCAAAAATGTGTGAAAGAAAGATTTTTAATTCACAAATTTGTCACATTCCATCATTCTCTTCTATGAAAGTAAGTGTTTTTGCATTGGGCAGATATTTTGACTAATGAATAAAAAATATAATTTTTTTTTTCCCTTAGTATTCTCAACAAGCTTAAAATTAGCAACATTTTAATTTCACTTGTAATGTTTAGGGAAATTTACATTTTTTGATTTAATACTATTATACATTATATATTTACCTATTATAACACCCATTAGAGTATAAATGAAATAAGTGTACAAGTAGGAATAGCAGTGTTAAAAACTATAGTAAAAGCTTTAACTTTACTACTACCAATAATAAAGACAGTAATCGAGTTTGTAGCGAATACATCTGTAATACTTGGAAACAGTAGTATCAGGTGCTCTGCTTTGCACTTCGTTCATTTTTTTATTAGTACTTCTTGTAACCATTTGAATTTACAGTACTTGGTTCAAAAAAGATGATAAAGATGCAATGAATTAAATTCCCCTGAGATATCTGTAGTTTCACCTGTACTTTAACTAACCTGCAGCCCTCATACAACTCCTGGATCCTTACTTTACTTTATTTACTTTGTGTTTGTTCACAGCTGTGTCAGGTTTTTCCTGGGCCTTGGGTCATAAAGTGATAGTTTGTGGATTAAGGGTCTTTCCTTTACATTGATGACCATTCCTCTGCATGTCCCTGCTCCTCCTACAGTCAGTGGAAGCAGCAGGTGGACAGTGGGTCAGGGACAGGCTGAGTGTGTCGGACCAAAGCCCGCCTCATGCTCATAGTAGAATTGTGCTTGTAAAGGCACGCGAGCATCTGTCGCCTCGTCATTGTCACTCATTCAATTAGCGGCGATTTGGTGGATTCCATTCCAGTGGGGAGGAGCAGGACCACATAGTGATTGTTTTCACTGCTGCTGGAGGGAGAAGCTAATACCTTCCCCTTTGCATAGACGCAAACACAGCACCCCCATCACTGCCATCATTGTTATTCATCCCTTTCTCCTCCACTCTCCCTTGCTTTCATTTCGGGGGTCCATAGCACTTTATGACTTTATGACTCGGTGGTTACCATTGTGTGTGTAGAAAGAGAAAGGGAGCGCAGCCTTGTTCTTGTGCACTCTGCATGTGATGATCACAGACCCAGTGCAGCATATTGCAGTCCATGTCAACAGTTGGTGGACAAATTTACAGGCCGAGCAGGACAGCGAGGCATGGAGGACGAGCCTGAGCAGCTTCTGAGAGGGGCAGCATTACCCACATGCTCTGTCCTCTTAACATCACAGAATGTTAGGGCAGACTGATGGGGTATATAGTAAAACACCATCATTCCAAATGTATGTTTTTCAAGTATATGTTATCATTAAAAGTCATCGCTTAGGAGAGGACAGTTAAATTAAAAGTTGAGGTCTCCTGTTGGACAGTCAATATACCAGTAATACTTTTAGTATCCATGTGCAGAAGACAATGCACTATATGATTTCTCCCAACATTATTTATTTCATTTAGTCTAACAGGTACCGCAACAACCACTACTGCTACTACAAAGACTACAACTACTACAACTAGTACTACTACTAGATGATTTATACCAACAATATTCATGAATACTTGTAATTATTATTCCTACCTATCACTACCACTATAAGATTTACAATGCTAAGACTAGTTACGGCTGCTATGATGGTCAATCATTGTACTTTAGTCTAATAGTGACCACAACAACAACTACCACAATGACTACAACTACTACAACTATACTATTACAACTAGTACCACAACAACTACTTC
Organism: Taenioides sp. WSHXM2023; assembly: GCA_029959045.1. Lineage (NCBI taxonomy): Eukaryota > Metazoa > Chordata > Actinopteri > Gobiiformes > Gobiidae > Taenioides > Taenioides sp. WSHXM2023. The sequence continues at coordinate 19,917,534 of CM057090.1, forward strand.
TATTACTACTACTTCAAGTTGTCAAGTATGACAACTTCTAGAACTGATGCTCCATGGTGGCATTATCATAGTGCTGTGCTGGTCCTAGGGCCTTGTGCCCAATGAAAAGAACAGGCTGTTATGGCTTTTAACTGACTGATGCGCTGGGAGAGGTGTATAAAATATTCATACCTTCCCTTTGCAACACCAGTACAAAGTGTCATTTTAACTCTGCCACGGACACACTGTTCGGTTGACCAATGCATTAGCTATTCTCTTCTATTGTGCTCTCCCCAGTGAGACCAAGATTGGGATTTGTGGGCCATTACTTTTGACAAGTAAAAAAAAAAGAAAACACATTATGTCCAGTAGATTCTTCTCATACAAGTCAAAAGGTCAAACTGTAATTAAAGAAATATCTTTATTCTAGACAAGATAAGTCTAGACTAAGATATTTTTTTTAGTTTTCAAACATCTTCAGCTTAAAAGAGGAATGTTTTCAGTACTTAATGTAGATATGCAAAATATGTCCAAGTACAAACTGGTTTTACATGAATAGATAGAAATGGTTCTTCTGCATCATAGGCCAAAACTAAATGTATTGGACAATGACACATATAAATAACCATGATCTTACTCATCATCTATCACAAACTTCTCTGATTTGTTAATCCACTTGCCAATCATGCCTGGAACTTTGGGAGATTTGACCTGTGCCCAGACTGCACATCTTTGTTAAATAGAATAATGGACTGGCCAGGCTATAAAAAAACACCATTTTTCAAATTATCAGTATCCAACCCATTTCACCTACTTCTGACCTTTTCTCAAATCTATAACAATAATAACTCAAAGCTAGCCTTTTGGGTAGACCGTTATCTAGTCCTAGAGTTTTTATTCGTGCTTCTCCACTGAGTCATACCTGGCTTCATATGTAACACAAACATACATACACATACTTTACTGACTGAACAGAAGTGACAGCACGAGTATTGGCCCACACTGTGACACACCACCACGATACACAAAGACTTCACAAGCAATCAACAGCACACCACTCACCACTCACCCTCTCTCACTCTGTCTTTATTTAACATCATTGCAAAGCCCAATCAAGGTCTTACCTCTGCACTATACCATGCCTATAGAAAGTATATAGAAACCTGCAGTTATTTTAGTATTCAACACACTAATTAGTCTGCAACCTATCCATTATGTTCCATTATACCCCATTTATTAAAGTGTAGGTTTGTCAATAGGGCTTGTTAGCATGTGAATTTAAGAATGCTCAGACTTACCAGAGTGGTAATTAGGGCCACTGAAACCAGGATGAGGGAGAAAAATATTATTAGATGAAGTGCAGGATGTTGGTAAAAGGCTTCCTTGGAAGCAAAAATACTACTTTTTTTTTTCTTCTTCTTTTTTCAAATAAAGTAACCTTACTTAAGAACACCACGTACTGTAACAATTACTACGGCTATATTTACTATAATCTATATAACTCATATTCCTATTTCTTTGTTTTTTAAGGGTGCAGTCCACCATGCCTTGATTTGCACATGGATCTGTCTTTCACAGTAGACCAGTGCCTTTCTGACACAACCCTCTGTGTTTATCTGGGCTTGGAAATGGCTTAAAAAAACAAACTTTGTATTGGTCCCGTGTGGCTAGATTGAGTACTGCAACAACTGCCACAAGAGCTACACCCAATTTTAATTTCTGCTCCTGCATTTAACGAAACTTGTTTGATACTGAATATATTTACATCAAGCCATGTTTGAATATGAACTACTGAACTGATACTGTATAGGTGTCAAAGCACCTATACTATATACACATATGGAGAAACAAAAAGAAACAAAATACTTAGGCATTTTACATCCTATGTATCCTCAATGGAAGAAAGTCTACTATTTTTAGCAACAGCAAAGTTATGGATTTGATGTACTGTCAGCACAGTTCATTTTATCAGTTCATTTTGTCATCTTCCATTAATGAAACTGTATGAATTTACAGGATAAATCCAACAAAACCCAAATGTCAATTCTACCACCAGTATTTTGCATCAGGCACTTTGAATAAATGAAAAACAACAACAAACAAACAAACAAAAAAAACAGACAGCAAGTACAAATCACTTATTCCAACTTTGAGACTGCACATCACTTGGTCTAACTTGAACATTTATTGCAGGTGGTTTTAATTATAGATTACCAACTTTTTTTCTTGTGGAAAATTAGAATTACATTTTTGTCACAATTTGTCTCTTAAGCACACCTATAGCACTATACTTTGCCTGACCCCTTCCGGTTTTATTCTTAGCCATTTCTTTTTTTTTTTTTTTTTTTTTTGTTAAACCAATAGAAATGACAAAAATTTACTCTTTAAAGTTGGGGCACCATTTTTTTTTCCTTTTAATTTTGTTCATTCCACATAAAGTGAAGTGTGCTATGGCAGTTAATACAACTTGAGTTTGGTGACTGAAGTTGTGAAGTTTTAGAATGAGCTACAATCTGAATATCAGGTACCCCAGTTTAAAACTTTGTGAAAATATTCACGGAAGGATCAAGCAGGACAGTAAGTTTAGCGGGTCACTCACTCTAGAGGGTTATTACAAAAGTGAAGCAAGCTGACCTCTTTTTGTCCTTTTTCATTTATTTGCATTTTAACAGTATTTTTAATAATTAAATGGCAAACTGTAAACTGTAAAACAAAACTTAAATCTAGAAATTGTGAATAATATTTTTACATGTAATTTGTCACAACGTGTGGTATAGGGTGGTGTGTAGTACACTGGGTTCCCTCTGAGTGTCATTGTGTACGTGTCTGTGTGTGTGCTTGTGTATGTGTGATTGACGTGTTGTTGATTTGTTGGGGACTGCCTTTCTCCTCGATACCACGTCGGTCTCCCAGCTGATGAGTGACAGCTAATTTGCGGTCCAGAGATTAGTGCTTTAGAAAAGGGAAGTCTCGCTCTTTCCCCGAGATGTGCCACATCCAAACAGAATTGGTCCCATTTGGAGCTGTTTTTTTCCTTTGACAGGACATGTGTGTCAGCCTGGTAATGAGGACAGCCTGAGCCATTCACATCAAAATGGCCATCATCTGCCCAGATATTCATTTATTTTCTAACATTGAGTGATAGAGATTTTTTAAGCTTCACTAAACATTATTGAACCCAATTGCAAGAGGATAACTTGCAGAAATGATTTAAATGCTTAATTTAGTCTAAAATTCTAAATCAGACTCTCTTGATGCTACCCCTTTACCCAGGAGTCAAAATTAAAACACTTTCTTTAACTTTCTAAAAAAAAAAAAAAAACCTTACTATTCTGCTTACTGGTACTGATAAAAAAATAAAAAATAAAATAAAAATAAAAAATCTTATTCTTGTTAGAGATGCACAATACAACTTTTCTGGTGGAGTGGCCACTACCTGCTTGTCTTCATGGAGATAGGTTAATGGTCAGATTTATGGAGGAGCAAACCTGCACATTGTAACAGTTATTATTATTTATTTTATTTATTTTTTATTTTTTTGTGCTAGAACACCTGTAATTGAACAAATGCAGGGGAGATATGTCTAACGCCCTACTGTGGAACATTCCAGCCAAAGAAAGAACATCTCCATGGAGACAAGCAGGTAGCGGACCCTTCACTAGAAAATGTTACAGTGCATCTTTAAAGCCACCTTTTAGCCAAAAAATAAATATCTCTTTCTCTTCAAAATGACTCACGGGAGCAGACGGTCTTTTCCAGTCTGTAGTGAAATTGTCTTTGCATATGTCACATCACATTCTGAACAGAATTGTGGTACTTAAGAGTGCAAGGCAATCACTTTTTGGCTACTTGGACAAACTTTCTCTAACAAATGGTGTGGTTTTGATGGAGGAAGTTGTAATGAGGTCAAGGTCACCAGAGTGTTGCAGAGGAGGAAGAAATTCAAAGGGTGATGTGGGCTTTTTCATCTTTCGGAAATGCTGGTCTGAAACAGCAGAGGTAGTAACTCACCACATCTACCCAAGTATACGTTGTTAACAATTTGCACTGTTTTCTACACATCTTTGACTTGACAGAGTTTAAAGACAGAGAGAACTATTAAATGACTGAATAAGAAATCATTTTGGTCTGTTTTAGTAGTGGAAAAAATGTAGGTAGATGTAGTAGGAGACAGCTGCATATCAGAGGAAACATATACTCATACCATTGTTAACAGCAGTGAAAGCGGCATTATTGAACTTGGCATTAACAGCAGTATTAAATGGGCTGCATCCAATTGGTTTCATGTAAGGTAAGTAAAATTTATTGCACCAGCACAGATATATTGTAAAAGCTTGTCCACAGCAAACTATTACCCAAAATTAACTCTTGTGAGCTTCAAGCCATATTAGAATATCGTTACCTCATCAAAAACATACCTGGAGTTGTGTTGTTTTTTTCATTCACACATTTGAGTAATCCTTTATTATTAGTCTGTCTGTATCTTCAAAGCTGAAAATGCTTAACAGCTACAATATACCTTTTGTCAAGTAGATATTGTCAATTCCAAGGCTTAAATGATCCAAATGATTCTAGTGAAGGTGTATGGAGTTTAAAAACCCAGTGGAGCACTTTCTGTATTACCACATGACATCACAAGGTGGAACAGAGAAGAAATATGCAGGGTTTGTGTGTTAAACATGTGTGAATAACAAAACACAATTCTAGGCATGTTTGTGATGAGGAAACCACATTATAACACAGATTTAAAAAAACAAAAACTAAAAAAAAAGTGTAATATGGAAATTAAAATGACCCAGTTCTGTTTTTCAAGACAGTAAAAACGGCTACAGCACCTCTGGCTAACAGCGCAGTACAATTTTGACAGAAGAAATAGCAACATTCATTCAGTAAAAATAGGAATACAATCTTTAGATCATTTCTAAGTATCTTCTTTCATTTCAAATAATAACAGGTAGTTTCTTTAACGTTAACAAAAATCACACAATTAGCCACAGCATACACCTCCACGCAGCAGGTTAAACCGAACCAGATCTCTGTATTGCACACACATGTTACAACGGAGCATAACTAGCTTGGGGGAAAGTAGCTGGCTCACATCACTTTTGAAGGGTGTGTTGGTGGAATCAGGAAAAAAGTGGCTAAGAAAGTGTTGCCTGGTGCCGCATACAAAGCCCCTGTTGTTTCCTCGCCGCAACTTGGATTGATTAAGAACATGGGCTACAATAACACAGACCTTGTACTTAGAGTGGTCTGCTCCTAGTCGTGGTATTCATAAAACATGCCTTTGTGTGCTAAGTCACTGTGGCCTGTAGTCTTCGTTTGCAGCAGGGGTCCTTGCTCCTGGTTGGGGTCTGACATGTTTAAGTGTGCCCTGGACGATGACCTACTTCCTGGGGTCCAAACCAGATTTATGGACCTGGTGACTGCAGAGAGGCGGCAGCTGTGGAATGGATGTGTTGTTGTGATAACGAGAAGTAGATCGGGTTGCCGAAGAGGGAGGTTGAATAGAGCGTGGAAAGGTTGGCTGGTTGGCGATGGACCTTGAAATATGGCGTCGGAAAAACAGAGGGGAAGGCAAGTAATGGGGAAAGGAGGGTAACCCAGGGCCCCAAATCAAGAGGACTTTTGTTTTGCTTATGCTGCAATAACACCTGGCAGAAGTTAGGTCCAAATAGTGGAGCATTGAGGTAGCAAGGTCATCAAGGACGTGAATGATTAATATTCAAACAGAAATATACAACTCTTCACAAACCCTGTAATAATGACTCATTAAATGTTTTGTATTACACAAAATTGATTCTTGTGAGCTTTAAGCCACATTAAAAACATACCTGGAGATGTGTTTGTTTCATTCACGCATGTTTGAGTAACCCTTTATTATAAGTCTGTCTACATCTCCTAACCTCAAAATGCTAGGTTCCACCTTGTGATGTCATGTAGTGGTAATTTTCAATTCAACAGTAAGCTTTTACCTTTCGTTTAGAGATCAGCAATTCCAGGTTCTAGTGACAGTGTATGGACCTTTGGTAAAAGTTAATTCTGTCTTCAGTTTTAAAGAAGCGATTGTTTCTGTCAGACAGGAGAGTTTGTTTACCTGCTTTATATGTTTCAGCTACTTCCTGTAGCCTTCGCCAAAAGTGTCAACAAATTGGTGTAGTGACTTGTTTTTGTCAGACTGTAGGGGAAGCTTACGCCCCCTTCTGTCTGATGCCTTCTACAGGACTGCATCCCATGTGTTTGATACATGACTCCCTCGTCATGGTTTGTGCTCCTTGGACCTCGTTTGTGGATCTTGATGGCTTCTCTGATCCAGCGGTGGTACCATCCCATGAACACACAGTGTAGCACTTCCTGTATTACCACATGCGATCACAAGGTGGAACAGAATAGTTTCTGTTTGAGAGCATAACTCAAATTAAATATGCAGGGTTTGTGTGTTAAACATGTGTGAATGAAACAAAACACAATTTCAGGTATGTTTGTGATGAGAAAACAACATTATAATAGAGACAGAAAAACTATATAATATGAGCCCTTTAATTAATTAGCCTCAAAATGTGAAACAAAAAACAACAAAAATATAAAATTAGATGTTCAGATGGTCTATTTAGTTAGTTTAGTTGGCTTTAGAAGATCATAAAAAGTAGTTTTACATGTAACACAACAGACGACCAAATAAATTAGTGAGGAATTCTTTCTTGTAGATAAAATGACAAAGTTAGCTGTAATGGATGGAAAAAGTAATCTTTTACTAACCATGATAATGATGTTTTTCACAAATTTCAAAAATCATGGCACTGTTTGTTCAATATTTACATAAACTGCAAAGACAGAATGAAGTTTTACAAATCACAACTTTGCATCTAGCACTGTGTATAGTGTATAACATTGTCAGGGTGAAAGTGTGAAACATTTCTTCAATTATGCAGTTTACAGTCTAGTCTATATTTATCATATGTGTGTCTGTGGTTTCATGCAACCAAGCCATTCCCAGGCACTAGTAAAAGCTGCCATGTCATCAGATGTCAGTTGGGCTTGGAGATTGTACTGATTGCCTGAGTGTGGGTGTACCATTAAACTAGAAGTTACACATATTATGCACTTACACGTAAAGTTTATCAGCAACAAAAAGAAAACTTTGGCCCGTTAATTAAGAAAAGAAAATCTATAGATAAAAAAAAAAATAAAAAAAAATTGAATTTTATAGAAATATTGGGAGGCTGGTAAGATTTTTAAGTTTAGTGCAGCTATATATATTATATATATAGACTTAGACAAACTTTATTGATCCACAAGGGAAATTATTTGGATATAGTAGCTCACTTATCACAATATAATAACAGAGAGTAACAAAAATAGATGCTATAGCAAAAAATATAGGTGTCAAATGAGACATAATTATATATATATATAGGTGTGGGCCACTATCGGCATCAGTCTCATGTTAACCTGCTGCGTTAACGTGAGACTCTTATCGGGTGATAAAAAAAATATCGCCGTTAATCTATTCTCAAAGTTGGTTTGGGAGCTGGGTCTATACTACACAAACTATGATGACTTTCACCTTGATATTTTAGCGTGGATGTGTACCCAGCCGAATTGCCATTTGGACCGTCTCCCACAGAAAAGAAAACACCCGGAGCCACAAAACCCAACTGCTAACCAGGGGAACTAGCAAAACTACAACTCCCAGAAAACGGACTACAACAAGCGCACCATCCTCCACTACAGCTCATAAGCGCGAGTCTTAAGAGAATTATTTACACCTTTCAGTTTTTTCATCACAACAGTAGCAACATAAATAAAGTGCATGAGTGAAATAAAGAACTGCGCTGCACACGTACGACCTGCACACGTATAATCTCTGAAAAGTTTAACATGAACCATCTCCAACACGATAGAAGCACAGAACAGACTCACCATAGGCAGAATATCCCTCAGTCACAGAAAGAACACGCATATTCCACTGAGTCCTGCCCTTTAGTCCGACAGAAGTGTGGTTTTAAGTTTCGCTTCTGTAAAACGTAAACAAATGTGTGCAAAGCTGCATTAAACACATTATTATTTGAGTCCTCCTCGTAGGAAATAAAAATCCAAACTTAAATTATCCACTGTCGCGTGTACCGCGTGTACCAGTCTCATCAGCCGTGAAAACAAATGAATCTGCCCACGTAGCATTAAGCGTTCTGTTTTCTTCAGAAACTTTTCTTTTCTTGGATTTATCATCATTGGGCCGAAAATCATACTGCTGATGTAGGTGCCGGTAAGTCCGGGCTGCCAGTGTGTGCGGGTGGCGCACATCGGCGGCTTTGACGCGTGTTTTGAGCGACAAAAATATTAAAAATGTTTTATTTAAATGTTACAAGATTACCATTATCTACAATTTAGATTTACATTTAAAAACGAACAAACTAAAATAAAAATATAATGTAATTAAATACCCATTATTATTTTCCAAAGTCACAGGGAGCCACGACAGAACGATGAAAGAGCCACATGCGGCTCTGGAGCCGCGGGTTGCCGACCCCTGCCTTAGCTAATGTGGAAGATGCCGGGCCAAGCACTGATGTAGCGCAGGGGACGAGTCGTCGTCAAACTACTTTGCAAGCCCGTCAGCACAGCTCTATCAGCCAAGCCAAGTGGAAGAAGGAGAAATAGACTGATTGACACAAAGCCACTGACTGTAAACAGTTCATCACAACCTCTTATGTAGGCTTACAGTTCAAAATTCATGTTTCATTCAGTTCATGTTTAACTAAATAAACAGTTAGTAAACACAAGTACATCTTACTGAACATGATTTATTTTCATCACCAAGTATCAAAGTAGAACAGTTTTCTCAAGCAGTTAGTGATGCATTTTGGAAACAGGAGATGAGCCCCTGGTCTACTGCGCCACCTGGCTTAAGAAACCCGTTCTCAAAGACTTACTTTTAGTCATTATTTAGGTAGCACACATATTCTGAATGCCTTTGGCAGAATTCAAATGAGCCATTTTAATCTAGATTAATCTAGATTAATTTCATGATTACAGTGAGATTAATCTAGATTAAAAAAATAATCTATGCCCACCACTAAAATATATATATATATATATATATATATATATATATATATATATATATATATATATATATATATATATACACACACACATAATAAACATAATAAACTATAAAGTCATAAGGCATAAGGTTATCTGTTACTTAAGATTGAGTTGTTGTACAGTTGTAGGGAGTATTATCTGTTACATAAAGGTGAATTGTTGTACAACTGTATGGAGTATGGTATTAATGTAGTCCTGTATCTCTCACTGTTTGAGTGGAGCTGTAGGAGCCTGTTAGAGAATGAGCTCCTCTGTTCCTCTATAGTCTGGTGCAGTGGGTGAATTGTTGTACAATTGTAGGGAGTATTATCTCCTCTGTCCCTCTATAGTCTGGTGCAGTGGGTGAGCAGGAGTGTCCATGATGGAGAGAAGTTTGTCCAGTGTCCTCCTGTCCCTCATTGTGACAAATGTCTCCAGCTCACAGCCGATCACGTAACCAGCTTTACGGATCAGTTTATCAATTCGCCCAATGTCCCTTTTACTGATGCCACTCCCCCAGCAGACCACAGCAAAGTACAGGGCGCTGGCCACTACAGACTGGTAGAAGATCTCCAGTAACTTGCTGCACACATTGACAGACCTGAGCTTTCTCAGGAAGTAAAGTCTGCTCATTCTCTTCTTGTAGACAGCATTACAGTTGTTCCTCCAGTCCAGCCTGTTGTTCACATGGATGCCAAGGTACTTGTAGCAGTCCACTATTTCCACGTCATGGCCCTGGATGGTAATGGGCTCCACTGGTGTCCTCTTTCTCCTCAAGTCAATCACCATCAGTCTTGTCAATGTTCAGGAGCAGATGGTTTGCCTGGGACCACTCCACAAAATTTGCAATGAGTGTCCTGTACTCCAGCTCCTGTCCATCCCTGATACACCCTACCACTGCAAAGTCATCAGAGAACTTCTGCAGATGCCAGGAACCGGAGCTGTACTGGAAATCGGAGCTGTACAGAGTGAACAAGAACAGAGACAGGACTGTACCCTGGGGGACGCCTACATTACTGACCACAGTGTCAGACAGGGTGGTCCCCAGTTGCACGTACTGAGGCCTGCCTGACAGGTAGTCAGTAATCCAGGACACAATGAAGGAGCTGACACCCATCCTAAGTAGCTTCTCACTCATCAGAAAGGGCTGGATTGTGTTAAAGGCACTGGAGAAATTGAAAAATAATACCTTCACAGAGCCCTAAACACTATCCAGGTGAGAGTGAGCCTGCTGCAGAAGAAAGATTAAAGCATCATCCACACTAATGTGGGCCTGATAGGCAAATTGTAGCGGATCCAGGGATGGTGCCACCAGGGGTCTGAGCTGAGCCAGAACAAGTCTCTCAAACACTTTCATGACATGAAATGTCAAAGCAACTGGTCGGAAGTCATTAACTCCAGATGGGATAGGCTTCTTGGGCAGTGGCACAATGCAGGTGGTTTTCCATAGCACCGGGATCCTTTCAAGCTTTAGACTCAGTGTGAAGAGAAAGTGCATGATCCCAGTGAGCTGTACTGCACATGTCCTCAGCACGTGGGAGTTGACTTGGTCTGGTCAGGAGACTTGATTCGGTGAACTTTCTCCAACTGCCTTCTTACCTGCGCAGGTGACAAAGACACTGAGCTGGGTTCCTCCGTGGGGGTGGGACTAGGTGTGGGAGCAGAGGTGATAGGCTGATGAATGGTCATCTGAGTGGTCTGTGGTGAGGTGTGTATTGTGGGCGTCTGGGAGGTGTAGAGATATGGGGGTGCCAGGGGATGAGAAACAATTAATATGCAAATGGGGTAGGTTTAATCTGTCTGGGCTATTGTCTTGCTGCTTTATTTTGGAGAGACTTGTGATGGCCTTCATTCCCCTCCACACATCTCTGGTGTTATTCTGTTGGAGTTTATCCTCCAGTTTCCTTCCATAGGCCTCCTGGCCCTGCCTTAGCTGGACCTTCAGCTGCCATCGCACCTTCTTCACCTCATCCTTGTCACCAGAGTTGAAGGCCTGCTTCTTCTTATTAAGTAAATCCTTCAGCTGGCTGATGATCCAGGGCTTGTTGTTGGGGTAACAGCGGACAGTGTGTGGACAGCTGTATCCTCACAGAAGTTGATGTAATCCGTTATAGAGTCCGTCATGCTGTCAATGTTGTCCCCATGCGGCAGGCAGAGCATTTTCCAGTCTGTGGTCTCAAAGCAGTCCTGGAGGGCATCGCTGGCTTCCAGACTCCACTTCCTTACAGTCCTAGTGGTGACAGGCTGCCTCTTCACTGCAGGGATATACTGAGGCGTTAACAGGACGAGATTGTGGTCTGATAGTCCCAGTGGGGGCAGGGCAGTGGCACTGTATGCCTCCTTAGAATTGGCATAGAGTTCTATTGTCCCGAGTTTTACAACCCACATACTGGTGAAGTGTGGGTAAAACACTGTCCAAGGAAACATGACTGAAGTCTCCAGAAATCAGTAATAAAGCCTCTGGGTGTTTAGACTGCAGCCCAGCGACCACAGTGTGTATCCTGTCACAGGCTGCCTCTTCATTCGCTGAGGGAGGGATGTATACTCCGATGAACAGGACAGAAGTAATTTCCCTTGGTGAATAATATGGATGCATTCCCAAAACCATAAGATCAATGTCCGGCGTACAGATACGCTCCTTCACATTAATATAGCCAGGATTACACCACCTCTTGTTAACCAAAACAGCAATCCTGCCACCCTTCTTCTTACCGCTAAGGAGAGTGTCTCTGTCCGCACATACCGTCTTAAAGCCTGGTACAGATGCACTGTTGTCCAGGAAGTTTGTATGAAGCCAGGTCTCCGTGAAGCACATGATACTGCTGACAGAGTAATCCCTTTGGGTCCGAACAAGCGCACACAGTTCGTCCATCTTATTTCCCAGTGACCTTACGTTTCCCATCAGAACTGACAGAACTGCAGCTTAAATTTCCTTCTCCGCTGTTTCGCTCTCACTCCAGCGCGGCATCCTCTGCGCGTCCTCCTTCGTAATTCCACAGGAATGCTAGGCCTAACTCCAAACAGCACTGGGGCCTTGGAGAGTGAGAGAAGGTACTCTGTAGAATACACAATGGGCAGTCTGGACTGCTGAGCCACACAACAAAGATCAAAGAGGCCAGCAAAAATCAAGAAAAAAACAACAAAAATGCCCAAAAAACATGGTGAGTGTTTTATTGGATGGATAAAATAAATAAAAATAAAATCTTAAAGTGCAAACAAGAGTAACTTAAGAAGGTAGTGGTTTTCAGGAAAACCCTCAGGAGCTACTGTACCCAGCAGCCATATATATAAGAATACATACTGTGCTTTTGTTTGAGAAGAATTAAGTTGCTGACTTCCATGTTGAAAATTTGCTATGCCCAATGGGAGTTGACATAGCTGTACATGTGATCACAACAAAGAGTTGGTAAAGAAGTTGGCACCTTCACTGGATAGCTGTAGAGCATGTTAGCAAGCAGCAGATTTATTTACATTTGTCTCAAAATGGCTATGCGGCACGGCTGAATCCTAGGTGTATGAATCAAGAAAATAAAATTGTACAGAGCACAGAGCAGTGGCAATGTAGGCCTACCGGTGACGGTAAACTGGGGATTAATAGAACCACTGATGTCTTGAATACAGGAGTATAAAGATTATTCAAAGATGCATGAATCACTCTAAATGTAATTTCAAGTGGGTAATTGAGAAGAGGAAACAACTGTATCATGACTGAAAGCTCTAACAAAATTGATTTCGCATAATAGGCTTTAAAATAGCATGAAGATAATAATTTTATTACAAATTAAATCTATTAATAAGAATGATTAGGAGTTAGTAACTACGAACTTAACATCCTAAGCCGGAATCATTCGTAATAAACTAATACATAAATAAAGATACTTTACAAAGACATGAAAAACATGAAACAGTGAGTTTTCAACAGTTTTTTTTTTTCTTTTTCTTTTTGAAAGATTGTAGTAAATTAAGTCTTTCTTTATGCTCTACTAAGACTAATTATGTGTAGTTATTATAAAGTGTTGGAAGAGGAGGCTGTGACTTTAGAATTTAAGATATGGGGAAACGTAAACAGACAAAAAGCCTTGAAGAGGCGAGAGGACGGCTGTGTGGAGGAGGCGTAGGAGTGCTTGGATGGAGAGCTATCCACTGTTGCCTCTGGTTTGATTATTTAAACCTTTTTTCCAAAACTTGTTCTCCATTCTGCACCTTTCCTTAATGAAATACCACTTGAGATTGAGCTGTGTCAACCCTGAATAGCATGACTTGCTCAAGTGTCCATATGCACATGCACTTTCACCCATTATGTGTATAAGATTCAAGCTGCACCTGAGCTAGTGCTGATTTGAAAAGTGCAGAAAAATGAAGAAGACCTTGGGAAAGGTTAGGGAGATAAAGTGGATTTAGACAATGATTTCTTTGTCGAATGGCTCCGGGTTGCAGCGTTGTTGTAAACACAGACAAATTGACCACATATTTCACAAGCTGTTGGATTCTATTGAGCAATGCTTAACATGGTGTTTCTAGTTTATGTAGGGGATTTGGGACAGAATCCAAACAGTGAGCAGCCAATGTTCAATCAGCACAGCAGGAAGCTAGTTGCACAGCAAGGAGGAAAAGGGAGGAGGAAGGAAGGAGGGGACAAGGATGTAAGGAGCACTATTTGCAAACAACCAAAGATGTCCGCAAGTTGATGAGATAAAAGCTGGAAAAGAAAAAGAAAAAAGGCAAAATAACATCTAATGGTATAACGACTGGCTCAGAAGATGTCCCAAACTGCAATAGGGGGTAATCTTTACTAGCAGTAGGATCAGTAACACTATAATTAGCAGTATAGTGGTGAGGGAAAGACTTAGACAGACTAAAAGAAACCAAGAGAAATTATTTGGACATTCAAAATAAGTAGCAAAACTTAGTCTGGTGCAGTGGATGAGCAGGAGTGTCCATGATGGAAAGCAGTTTGTATTACATTATTTACTGCTACATACATACTAGTAGCGAGTTGTAATTTAGGTGTCAGTAGGCATACAAATAGGTTACTGTATCCTAAAATGCATTCAAGACCAAAGCTGGCCTTGAAATAAAGTATGTAGGTATCTTAGCTATCGGAAAGGTGGTTCTAGTGTTGAAGTGATCATATTTCATCCGGAGGCCGACTCCAAACAGTAAACAGCAAATGTTCAATCAGCTCAGCGAGAAGCAAGTTGCACAACAAGGAGGAAAGGAGGAAAAGAGGATGGGTGGAACAAGGAGGTAGGGAACTCTCCCCAGATGAGAACTAGAACTTGTTCCGAATATGTGGGCTGACTGAAGGGTGATGGATGGTGGAGATTGGAAGCAGGAAGAGCAGGTCGGTGACATGTCGAGAAATGTCTCCAATCTGACACAATTAAACTCCTCATTCCACTGACAATTAGCGCTCCCGTGTTTAATTTGGGTTTGTTGGTTCAATGGCGTGCATGCTCATTACTCCCTGATTACTGTCAATCACTTTGTCAGCTTCCAACAATTTTGCAATCGGTCCATTTGATTAACCTGGATAGCAGTTACTCTTGATTCACACTTGATGCCTTGATAGGTTTCACAAATTTATGTCAGAAATGTATAATTTGTATGCAAAGTAATTAGAAACTCAACTGACTGAAAAGTAAATTTGCTCAGTGAAAAGAATACAATTTAGTCATTAAAATTCATTTGTATTATGTCTTAAAATTCCTTGCAGCACACACGAATAGAAGTAGTAAATGAAATGTTCATCACCGTGGCTAATCACGAGACAAGTCTTGTCAAGCCTGCATCAGCCCTAGGCTGTTATTATTGGCTCCTCGCCGCTAACAAGCAATTAATTCACATCAGAGCTTTTTCCTGTGCCAAATAAACAGCAAAAGGCAAAAGCGCTTTAATGGCATTGGTCAAAAAAAGGAAAAAAAGCAGCAGAAGTATCTCCCAAGAGTCTTTTCACAAGCATGGAATAGGAGAGACGATAGATCTCCAAACATATAGTATTGTAATTAAGAATGGTAGGTGAACTAAATAAATAAGTAAAGGCTGGACTATTTTGTATATTTGCATGCCACAGCGCATTTGTCTCTTAAACCAAACAAGGATCCGTCATAATTAGCTAAATGAATTCCCACATGCACCACACCATCATCAGTGACACTGGCGCTTTGTTCATGCTTGATTACGTTTTAAATATAGCCGTAGCCAGTGCACATATTACATCTTCCTTTCACACAAGAAGCAAACGTGAAGCAGCGCAGTGGAAAATGATGGCGCTCTTTCATGTGTGATAAAAACAGGCAGAGGAACAGGACAAGACACGGCGCTCGGCTGCTGTGCCTAATCAATATCCATTATCGCAACTTCTCACCTGGCTCCTGCCTCCTCCCAAAGTGCATTTGATTCATGAAGGGACCCAAACAACATATCAGGCATTGGAAATTAGATATTTGACCACTGCATGACAACTAATTCATTTGATTGCAGCAACATGTCTCAAAAGAGTTGGACGGGAACGAGCAAAAGTAAAGGTGCAATGTGTAAGATGCATGGAGATGTTATTGCTTCGTCTGGAATGTTTCACAGTATGATATTAAAACTTTTATATCTTCATGGAGACCAAACCAGACCAAGTTACAGGTCAGATCTGTGGAGAGGCAACCCTGCTTACAGTCAAAATGCCTGTTTTTCTAGGTGTTTTTGAGCTAGAAATGCACCTGTTATTTAATAAATGTAAGGTAGAGCTGTTAAATGTCAGACTGTGGAGCATTCCAGGCTGAGCAATGATATATCCATAAAAACAAGAAGGTGACGGACCCTCAACCAAAAAGTTACATAGTGTATCTTTCAGCAAAACAGATGACAGGCATGTGTGAAATCTGTAAATTTTTGTTGACATCAAGGCACGTAGCTGTTATTTGATATAGGATATAGTATTTGGAACCAAAAGAGTCCATACGGACATATTTTAATGTGTTGATGTGAAAAATTTGCAAGATGGCTGGATCAGACAGAGTATCTTCAAAATAAAATAAAACAAAATAAAAGTGATTTTGAAGTCTGTTCCTATTAACTGGAGGAAGAAGTGAATGTTATTTTGAGAAAATGTCATATATATGGCCTGCCTTTGGCATAAAAGTGGTAATAGCTAATCAGTATTTAAGTAGAATGAATATAGGTTACTTGGCAGTATTTCTTGGTAGTGTTCCATGTACTTGATCCAATCCAAAAAAAATAAAATCTCAAACTGCACAATTAGTAGCTTTGTCACTTTATCCATGGGTTTCATAAAAAGCCATTGATGAAAAGGTTGGACCATTGCCCTAGCAATTAAAAATATTATATCTTTTGAATGATCAACCTTCTTCAAAATGGCAGCATGTTATAGCTGAAATCCACGAATAGGTCCTATTCATGGAAATATTGCATTATTTATCATTTAAATTTTTTAAACAAAATTAGCTTTGTAATTGTTGTTGACTGCAAAGATGGGCTGTTACATTGTAAACACGTCAGGCCTTGACATTTGGGAGCGGATATGATAGAGTGACTCATTACAGGCTGAGTGGGGAGATTGTGATGCAATGGTGCCATTTGTTTAGCCATTTCCCCCAATGCTTGTAGATGACAATACTGCTGGCTTCAGATTCAGGCTTTCACAATGCGGGTGGTATTTCAAAAAAATCGGCTTAGTTACTGTTTGTCTTGTTGATTTTGTATCCATTGTGGTTCCATGCAATTTGCCCTCCATGTCTTGCCGTCTTTGTCTCATTCTGGCCAAATCATTTCCTTCTCTCCCAATCTTTCTCCATTCTTCTGCCAATTCTCTTTTCTGCCTGGGAAAAAAAGGTGTGTGTGTGGATGCGTTTCAACCATTTTGTGTCTGCGTGTCTGGCATTTTCCAATTAGCTTGTATACCTGCTTCTGGCTGTGTACGAGATAAGATGGAGCAGATACCGGTGGGCTACCGTTATCTCTGTTTTTCCTCCTGTCATGCACAAACAGGGCCGTATACCTGTACACACACACATGGTTAGGAAAATACCAGGTTACAAGCTCCCGGCGCTCTATTGAAGAGATAGCTGCACTGTAGAGGCTAACAAGAGGTGGACAAGTGTTGTAATGAATTCATAAGGGACTGTTGATTCTGTGCTTATTCCCCAAGTGTGATATGCAACTGGTACTGGAAGATGCTCATTGCTTCAGTCTAGCAGAATGATGAGTCTATTGCTGGTACATTGCAGTTTTAAAATACAGAATTTTGTCTCACCATTGTAAATTGCACAACTTGGTAGCAATAAATAAAGAGATGTTATTAATCATACTACATTAATAATCTCACACTTCCGTTGGTCTTCATTTTCTGTGCCCAAGAAACCATTTGTTTGGTTCTGCTATTCCATCTGCCTGATGAGGAAGAAATTAGCACAAAGTACACCAAATGAGCATACTTCATTTCCAATTAATTTCAATATATTATAATGAATAAATAATGGTGGCATGTATGGTGTTGCAGTGATCACACCTCAAGAAGGTACTTATCATAGTTTTCATGTTCTTCCTTCAAGGTCCTATATATTACGCAAAATTGACTCTTATGGGCTTTAAGTCATGCTAGAATGATGAACATACCTGAAGTTGTGTTTTGTTTCATCCACAAATTTGAGTAACCTTTATTATAAGTCAGTCTACATCTCTAAACCTCAAAATGCTTTGTTCCACCTTATGATGTCACGATTCACAAAGCAGTAGTTTTCAAGTTAACAGCTACCTTTTACCTTTAGTTCAGTCAAGATTGGTAATTCCAGGTCTGAACTCATCCAGATGGTTCTGGTTAAGTTGTCTGGAGTTTAAAAACACAGTGGAGCACTTCCTTTATTATCACATGACATCAGAGGGTAGAACAGAGTGTTTCCATTTGAGAAAAGATCACAGCCTGAATGTGCAGAGTGTATTAAATTGTGTATTAAACATGTGTGAATGAAACAACATACTGCTCCAGTTATCTTTTTGATGAGGAAACAACATTATAACATAGACCAAAAATAGCAAAATATAGGACCTGTAAGCTTCCTTCGGTTAATGGTGTCTAAGTTAAGATTTGTATGCATTAAAGCAGAGAAAAGAAAGTGTTACTGGATACCTCAATCTGTCTTTTCACTTAAGAAGATGCTCTTCACTAGTTGACCAAGAATTTCTTTATTCAACTACAGCCCTAGTTAGGTTTGCCCCGTCAGCTCTAAAGCATGCTTAATAATAGACCTCTTCAGCCACTATACACTGTAACTGATAGGCTCCTATGGTTACCTATAGAAGCTTGCCCATTGCGCCTGACAGATTACAGAGTGGCTTTAAAACAGTGGGTTAAAAGGTCAAATACAGAGAATAAATCACAATACTTATGTCCACTTAGCATTAACTACCGCATTCATTTACCGCATTCCCCATTTAAAACCTCATTCTAAATAATTATATAAACCATTATTGGCAACAAAATGTGTTTTTGGAGGCCTATTAGGTTGCATATCCTGTCCAGCTACATTGCTTCCTTCCAATTGTAATACATTAAAGTCCACTGTACAAAGGCAGTGTGTTTGGTACAACTGAGCATTCTTATCACCACAACACTGTCCCAACCTTATCTGCTCTCTATGTGGGGTCTATGACAAACCTGGACAACAACAGTGTCACCATAGAAATAGCTGGGGCCAATTGAAAGAGCTCCACTGTCACACGTGGAACTGTTTACCTATGCCACTTCCTTCCTTATTTTGAAAAGACCTTATTCTCATGCATGCACGTAGGCGCCCGGGGTTACGTTTAGAGAAGGCGACAGTGTATGTTTGGATGTTTGCTGGTGGCAGCGTGGTGGGAGCGCGCTCTGACCCTGTGACCCACCCCAGACTGTTGAATAATAAAAGGCTATTCAGAACCTCACCGCGCTGACAGAATGAAAGGAGCAGTGTATAAGGGGAGGGGGGAGTCGGTCAGGCGGGGGGATTGGGGGTAGGCAGACATGCCTCTCGCTTGGTGGGAGGTATGGTACACTCATTATTTCTTCGAGCCTCTCTCTCTCTCACTTCAAGTTCCTCTTCGCTTTTTTGCCAGTTTCTCATTCAAGTCCAGTTCTTTCGGACCCGTTGATCCATTTGTTACGAGCTTCTATTCTTTCACAATTTATTTCATCCACCCACCTCACTCACCCTCCTCGAGATTTCTGATTCCATCTAATCTGCTGCTCACGCGTCTACAGCTTCTCCTTGGCTATCCCCCATCTATTTTTTTCCTCTGCCTCTCAATTATCCGTCCATCCCTCTCAGCTCCTCCCTCGCCGTCTCATTACCGATGCTGTCTACTAAGGAGGTGATTAGCCTAGCTTCGGCTCTAATTAAAACACAGAAAGGAAACTAAATGAGACTTGTGATTTGTGGTGCGGTGGTGGTAGTGGTGTGTGCGTGTGCGACAGTAAATGGTGGAACGCCAAAGAGGAGGCTTCTCAGTTTCGATGTAAAGCCAACAATTATTCGTGAGGTTCTGAAAGATGTCATGCACATGCCATACCGTGGAAAGAAAGAAAATTGATTCCTTTGAGAGAGATTATCGTTTATATTAAAAACAAGAGGGAGAGAGAGCTAAGTGGCAAAGCGAGCACATACAGCAAATGTCTATGGTTGTTAGTCAAATTGAACCTATTGCTAATTCAAAATATTTTCCCACCTGACTGCATTAGATAATGTGTGTGGGAGTTCAAACAGTAGGAATTGTGTAGTGTAAAAATAATTGGATTCAATGTTGTACTTCCGTTCTGATGAAAATGTAGCAAACTTTGTGCAGGAAACTCGCCCAAGCAATAGGCATCTGAAGGGATGCTCTGTATGCCATCCCTGTTACACAACTTAACTTCTCCACACTGCTCTTTCACATCCTGTTTATTTCACTATCAGCCTTTTCAGCAACCACTGGTCTCAATATAAACAATTTACTGACATTTCCTGTGCAAATATCCCTCAAGGTTTTCACACCTTCGTTTTATGGACATGCATTCATCTCGTGTTGGATTATGATTAACCCATACTTATCTTATATTTGAAGGAAAAGTCAACTACAAGAAATACAGTACTATATAAACATATAGTAATGTACTGCAAGAGAACATGAGGGAGACAAATGAGGTGAGGCAAGAACAATCTGTCATTGCATTGCTGTATATATTGTAATAGAATGTCATTATAATCACTCATTTATCCAGGAGGGGTCCATAGTCGGAAAAGTTTCAGAGATAGTCAAAATATAGTTTTAAAATCTAGCCTCGTCCCAATCTTGATTTAATCTTGATTAGTTTTGATTTTCAGTTTTATCATGTTCATTCTGACACTCTTACAGAAACTAGTCACACAATTGAGGGCACAAGACAAGCCCGGCCCTGACCTACTCAGTTAGGGCTCAAAACTAGACTCAAAATTCCTTGTACCAGAAGGTTCACATCCACATGGGGTGAGTCCAGGTTTAACACAGTTTTCTACAGCTCAGTGCAGCCTTCAATACTTTTGCTTCTCACCCAAATCTTTAGACTTTCCCATTTTCCAAAACATCTATCTCATTAGACAACCCCCGCAATGCTACTGCTGCTCTGAAAAAAATCAATTCCACCCTTTTCAGTCAAAATGTTTATTTCCTCACCCCAAAGCAAACTGACAAAATGTTGTTTTTGCCATAACCCAGAACAGCAACCTTCCAAGTGAACCTTAAATGTACTCAATAAAAGTTTTCTGCAAACTATCGGGAAATTACACAATAAGACTTACTGATTATACAAAGAGCTACTGTAAAATCATCACGCCACTTCAGATTACAGGAATTGAACAAGAAAGGAATAGGGAATGTTCTTGCCTTCTTTTATTCATTCTACTTCAAGATATTACAACCTACTGTTTTTGACCTGTTCTTTCCTGAATTGATTTGTTATTTCCAGTTTTTAAGCATAAAGAGTAATTTGGCCTATTTAAAATGCAAATTTGTAAAGTTAACAATCATCCAGTTTAAGGAATGCAAAGTTTCTCAAATGATGTGTCTGTGTAAACATGGTTTTACAAATATTAGCAGCTCCTGTTATGATCTGCCCCATCACATTCTCCTTGAGGGACTAGAATTATGCAGAATTCGTTGTTGGACTCCGCAGCCTTGTCATCAAAATTGCCACGTCGCAATGATCAGAACTGCCTGCCTTTCCCCAACTGTTCAAATGCCTCATTACTGGTGTACAGATAAATCTATTGTTTGCGCCACGATACTTCAAAAGGACTTGGTAGATCTGTTTATAAGTAGATGTTTCTTTATTCGATTAGGTATTAAAGTTAAAATGCAATTATATGAAATGGTAACTGAATGGAAGTTTTCAAAAGGTGGATGCTGTTAACCTTGTGAAATAGCTTGTATTCCTCCTCCAATCCCATTGCTGAAAAACATAGCTTTTCATGTTTTATTCCTCTTTTGAAAGCTTTTACATAAGCGCAGAGACATTAACGTGTACTTAACCTTCGTCACACCATTTGTGTAAAGCATTTCTCCTTCACTGCTGATATCGACAAAAAATATGTGCATTTGAGCAGATGGTTATCTTTGGTGCCCTGGCAGTATCAAAGTCAGACTAGCAGTATGTTGGCGTTTAGACCTTTCTTCACCTCCAAAGCTGAAGCGCCGGAGGCCAAAGAGACACAAGGCGTTGGCGATCTGACGTTTGATTGTATCGGCCGTGACTCAAGCGGGGCGCGTTCTCCTCTGACCGTGGACACTGATATGTAAGGACACACGCCTAACACACTTTGTACCAGGCCTGTAGGTAGGCTGGACAGGTCCACATTTTCACAGCCGCAATAGAGAGGCGAAGAAAAGCATGTGCCTTTATATTTTATGTAAGACAGTAGTTCCTGGTGGGTTTATTGAGTGGAGTCTACTGTGGTGAAAATAAAGAAAATATGGAAGAATGGAGGGGAAAGCAGTGTTTATGAAGTAATGGCTATAAAGAAATTGCACCTTGGGCCAAGTACTAGTATTAGTAAATTTGAAGAATTTTATTTTGTCCTAACTTCAAATGGGGGCTGTGGCCTAAATAACTGTTTTTGAAATAAAATTCCAAACTTCTGATCTACAAATGTTGAACCTTGACATGACTTAAAGTATTTCCATTGTCAACAATGATATGGCATCACTTTCTCAAGCTATTGTTAAAAAAATAATAATAATTGGCCCACAAGTCTGCAACCATTTCCACCATGTCCCTTTTAAACTATAGGGATTCTGGACATTAATTTGTCATGTGAACTTCAAGTGTACCAAGATGGTTTGGAACTAAAAATCAATGTATTAGCTACATAAGTTAGTCAATATTCTTGATCTGTGTTATAAGTTAAAGGCTGAATATTATACAATTGCAAATATGCAGCTTAAAGGTGCAATGTGTAACTTTTCTGGTGGAGGGTCCATCAAATTCTTCTATTTTTGAGCTATAAAACTATAAAATGTAATACATTTAAGATAGAGCCATTTAATGTCATACTGTGGAACATTCTAAGCAGAGCCATGACATATCCATAACAAGCAGGTGACTGATGCTCCACCAGAAAAGTTACACAATGCACATTTAACACACAATGAGTAATTTTACCTGGTATGTTTATTTTTGTTAAGTTAAAAAGTAGCTGAGGAGAGAACCCTTATAGTATGCATGCACCCTTTAAAGACTTGTGGCTGGACTGCGGATAGCTGTTTTAAAGCTTGAATACAGTAGATGTAGTTTGGTTACAGGCTACACACCAAAGCAGAAGCAGCAGATAACGTATTAAAGTAGAGGGAGCAATAAAGGGCTGCAGTGGGAAAACAATGTATTAAAACACATAGACAACAGGCCACTTTAATAACTTTTGATGGAATATCTCATTATTGTGTTTGTGTGGTTCTGTTAATACAGCAGATAAATGTCAGCATTGTTCTAATTTTAGACATTTACAACACTGGGGTTTATTTTTGTCTTGCCTTAGAATGAGTATTTGCTCTGACTACCATGGTTACTTGTTAAACTCTTACACGATCTAACTACATAAATCAGCAGGAGTAGTCTTTTTATGACACATTTTGTTCAGTTCAAAATGCAGTCATTTGGGAGGAACTAACATTGTCCAGATAGTGAATAGATTCCAATAAGTTCTTTATGTCAACTTTCTTTTATTTGTGATCTTGGGTGATGTGGCCAAAGTTGTATTGTTTTATTAGCAACATTCGTCCTTTTCTGGCCGAAATGTAGGCAATAATCTCCACTCATTTATGTTTTTCTACTGACTATGGTTATATCCAGAATATAGACCAACGCAACAGAGTGGATTGCACCTGCTTTGGTGTCCTTAAAAATGATGTCTTTTCAATGTGCAAGGGGTGTAATCTTTGAATGGACATATTGCTTTGTGATTTATGACTGGCAATCTGGCTGACACCAATGGACTGCTTCAGTGTTTGGAGAAACAATATAGTGTGTTTTGAATGGTGTCATAAAGTAATCTGGAATGCTTTTTCTATTTATGGAATTAGCGTTAGCAACAGAAAATGCTAATTGTGAATCAACAAAATGGTTTTAGCAGCTTATAACAAACTTATTACTTGATTTAAAGGTGCTCTATGTAAATGTTTGCATTTCGGTTTACCACTACACCAAGGTAATGTTTTGTTTTTGTTTTTTTTCTCACAGTATGAAACATCTTGCATTTAATCAATTGCAGGTGTTTCATTGCAAATAAATAACATAAAAACATGCTTACTATGGCTGCATAGATTGATGATAGAATGAAAATTGGCTTGGTGTTGTCATTTAAAAAAAAAAAATAGAAAAAAAAAAAGCAAAAACAAAAACCAAACAAACCCTAAATCCAGGCACTTGAGAAAAGTAAAAGTAAGAGTCGCACGAGGTAAAGTATAGTTGAAAGGCCTTTATTTCAATGGCCAAAGCCAATATGTTTCATGTCTTTAAGAGGGCTTAGCTAGAATCATGATGGTGGTGTCACCCGTTTGTCTTAATGGAAATGGACAAGTTTACTTTACATACTTGTGTATTCCACCAGAAAAGTTACCTGCTGTACCTCTCAGTAATTGTATACCTTCAGGAGATTCCATGGGTGCCGCCATCATCATTCGGGTTGTATTATTTTCCATGGGGCTGTCGATCCTGACAGCAAATAAGTTCTATGTGAACGACAAAGTTGCTTTATGGCCCCCCAGAGAATCGCTGCATTGTTGACTTGGTGAACATGAACATTGAATATTTTACACATATAAACATTTCTATATATTTTAGCGGCAAAACTTTTCTCAAATTCTCCACTGAAATGAATGGGATTCCTGCTTAAACGGAAGTGCCTCTACAAAGAAAAAAGTGCAGTTTAGAAGCATTTAGAAGCAAAAGTGGGTGGGGATTTTTTGTGTGTGTATTAGTAGGCACCCAGGTCAAAGAATAAACCTTTAAGATCCTAACATACCACATCCTAACATACATTATCTTTAGGGGATGGCACGTTCATTGGTGTAACAACAGATTTGCTTGGAGAACTCTCTACTTCACAACATTTTGGTGTTTTCTTCATGTTTCTTTTCAATGTTTAAATAGAGAGATTTCAAGAACTCTTGAGTATCGAATCCAAAACTAGAGTCATATGAACTGCCATGAATCAAAGACCACATTCTGAAGTTTGCGCTGAAGACAACATGATGCCCAAATTCATAACACCGCACATACCACTGTGCACACCGCGATGATGACTATGGTGCAGGGGTTGTCATACAGACAAATCCACAGCCCTGATGAAGATAGATCTGCATTGCTCAACACTCCATCAAGTGTGCCCCCATTGTGCTCCAATCACAGCCTCTTCTCATTACTCTTCATTTCAGCCAATGAGTTTGACGCTGGGAGAAAAGGCGGAAGGTCCCCCTCCTCCGCACCCTTAGCCCCTTCATTTTCAACACATCTCTAACAGGAATCAATTTCATCTATGGGCCCTGCCTCTTTAGGCTGGCTGCTGAGGCTGGCCTTTTGACGGCGCTGCTTGCTGACACCTCTTTAGCCTTCTTTTGTTGGTCGTTCATTGGGTGCGCCATATGGCAAGTGAGAGGGATCTAGCTGGTGAATGTATGTGTACGTAGACTTTGAGGTCAGCAGGGGGGTTATAAGAGGTTGACCCGCTGACAAAGACTCCCCACTCCATCAGTGTTGTCAATGAATACATGGGGACACGGTGTATGAATGAAGAGCGCAGGAGCTGTGGAGAAGTTGTCTCTGAAGGCAAGAGGGTGTGGGAGGGAGGTGGGTCACTGTTGGGGGGGTATTAGCAAGATGAATGTTAGCTGGGATTAAGCCAGAGTGAGAGAAAATGAAATAGACAGGGGGTAGATGGAGAAGAGGGAGGAGGGATCAGTGATTAAAATGGTCGCTGAAGAGAGAAATCACCAGAAAGGATGCTTCTTAAGGCTTTATAGGGGCAGTGGATGTGGGTTTGTGTTGTGAAGAGCCCTGCTGTGTCCTGTGTGTTTGCCAAGGATAAGAGGTGATCCTGGTGCCACAGAGGCTACAATAGGCCAGCAGGTCCTTCTCAGCGTGATGACAAGACGCTCGGGGCAGTGTGCAAAACCTCTGCATGTGCACCTTAATATATGAGTGCATGTATCCCAGCATGCTGGCTCTCTATAGGAACCCTAGTCCATGAGAAGGGGAGATTCTCATTAACCACGTCTGACATGCAAAGCAGGGGAGTGTGTGGGGTGAGCTAAGGGGTCACCAAGTGTTATGGACTTCCCGCTTATTGCATCTGCAGTTTGCATGTGAGACATTTTGTGCTGTTTGTGTGTGTGGGAAGTTGTTAAAATGGAAAAAAGGCATTTTACATCCTGTGGGTGCATAAAATCATTAATGACCCCAGCATTCCACGTCTTGATCCAGCAATTTTCGTCTTTCTAGTTCTCTGCAGATAAGTGCCGATAAGCAAGCCAGAAAGCTTATAAAGTGGCTCTTATTTAAATGAGAGCAAAGAACTAAAACTATTTTCTCGATAAGTGCCTCTGACTTTAATAATAGCATGTACACACATAAGTGGCTGCAACTGAAATGACAGGAGACTGTGCTAGAAAGAGCTTCAAAGCATAAAAGGGAGAAAAGTCAAAACCATAGAAACAGGTAGTTTTGCCAAATTAAAATTATATTACAAAGGAGTGATCTGTTTTATGCAGCAGTTTAAGAAGCATGTTTAACTGGCATCACTTTGTTAAATGATAAATAATGCATGGTCCTTTAAACTTTTTTTTGTGAAAGCCGCATGTGATTGGTCAAGATATGTGGCGGCATCTGCATTTTGTTGTCATTCTGTGAGTTTGTGCAGGTTGCTTTAATGTACATAGTTAAAAGTTTGTCAAATTGCGATTGGTCTTTCTAAACTTTTTTATACTTTATACTTTTTTCACTTTTTTTATACTCTTGACTTGCTGTATGCCAATTCTAAGGAGGCATACTGTGCTACTGCCCTGCCCCCACTGGGACAATGAGACCACAATCTGGACCTGTTAACGCCTCAGTATATCCCTGCAGTGAAGAGGCAGCCTGTCACCACTAGGACTGTGAGGAAGTGGAGTCAGGAAGCCAGCGATGCCCTCCAGGACTGCTTTGAGACCACAGACTGGAAAATGCTCTGCCTGCCGCATGGGGACAACATTGACAGTATGACGGACTCTATAACGGATTACATCAACTTCTGTGAGGATACAGCTGTCCACACACTGTCCGCTGTTACCCCAACAACAAGCCCTGGATCATCAGCCAGCTGAAGGATTTACTTAATAAGAAGAAGCAGGCCTTCAACTCTGGTGACAAGGACGAGGTGAAGAAGGTGCGATGGCAGCTGAAGGTCCAGCTAAGGCAGGGCCAGGAGGCCTATGGAAGGAAACTGAAGGTTAAACTCCAACAGAATAAGACTAGAGATGTGTGGAGGGGAATGAAAGCCACATCACAGGTCTCTCCAAAATAAAGCAACAGGACAATAGCCCAGACAGATCAAACCTGACTTCAGGAGAAAGAGGACACCAGTGGAGCCCATTACCATCCAGGACCATGACATGGAAATAGTGGACAGTGCAACAAGTACCTTGGCGTCCATGTGAACAACAGGCTGGACTGGAGGGACAACTATAATGCTGTTTACAAGAAGAGCATGAGCAGACTCTAATTCCTGAGAAAGCTCAGGTCTGTCAATGTGTGCAGCGAGTTACTGGAGATCTTCTACCAGTCTGTGGTGGCCAGTGCCCTGTACTTTGCTGTGGTCTGCTGACGGAGTGACACCAGTAAAAGAGACATTGGGCGGATTGACAAACATAATCTGTAATCCGTGATCGGCAGTAAACTGGAGACATTTGTCACAGTGAGGGACCGGAAGACACTGGACAAACTGCTCTCCATCATGGACACTTCTGCTCACCCACTGCACCAGACTATAGAGGGACAGAGGAGATAATACTCCCTACAACTGTACAACAACTCACCCACTGCACCAGACAATAGAGGGACAGAGGAGGTCATTCTCCAACAGACTCCTACAACTCCACTCAAACAGTGAGAGATACAGGACTACATTCATACCATACGCCATACAGTTGTACAACAATTCACCCTTATGTAACAGATAATACTCCCTACAACTGTACAATAACTCAATCTTAGTAACGGATAACCTTATGCCCTGTCAATCAGCATATTATTTGCACTGTCGTTCTTGTCTCTTGTATATAGCTGTGATTTTATATTTTATTTTATATTTTATTTTTCTATTTTTTTTTACTTGTGTATATACATTTATATTTATAATTATGTCTCATTTTACACCTGTCTCTTGTTATCTTTTTTGCTATACCATTTTTGTAACTCTCTGTTTGTATATTATATTGTGATATTTGGATACAGTAGCTCACACAATTTCCCTTGTGGATCAATAAAGTTTGTCTAAGTCTAAGTCTCAGTCTAATTTATTCTAAGTCTAACCTGTTCAAGGTTGAGTGTGTTCGGAAAATAAAGCCACATAAAGGTTAAACATTTGATGTATGTTTTTTCATGTATGTTTTTTACATTAGTAATCCATTTTACAGACAACTTTGCATTATTTCTGGTGATAAATTAATTTAAGAAGCAGAAAATCTGAGGATCCATTTGGGAGCCGAAAGAAATTCCCATCACTATTGTTATAAATCAAAATCTACACTGTAGATGGCAAATGAAACTACAAAAAAAGCCCTCACAGCACTGTTCCAGCGTGCAAAAAAAAATGCAACAGAGATATGTAGGGAATCTATGCCAAGATTTGCTCCCACTAACCCAGTGCAACCGTAACTGCTGCTTCTCTATAATGGTCACACTGTTACATGGCATTGCATAAGATAGATAAGAGGCATATTCTCCACAACTGGGATACAGAACAGTGCCTTCAAAATGTGCGTGACTGGTGTGTGCGTGTGCGTGTGTGGTTGTGTGTGAAATGGCAGGAGCTGGGGGAGTGTGAATGAAAGTGGTACAAGATGAGCCGACCGATGAGAGCAGGGAGAATGGGAGTGAGATAGTGCTCTGTCATCTACGTTATGCATGGTACTTGTGTGTGTGTGTGTGTATGTGTGCGTGCGTGCGTGTGTGTGTGCCTGTGTGTATGCGAGCGAGTGGGTGTCTATAGTGTGCATGTGGAGGTTGGCCAGGAGCTGGTTCAGAGGCTGGAGTCATAACACAGCGCTCTATGGGAAAGCGGCCATACAAAGAGTCCTTTCACTTTCACAGCCGCAGTATCTTCCTTTTTCTCCCCCTACACTCTGAGCTCTCTCCAATTTCCTCACAGTTAAAGCCAGTTATTTTTCCACAAGGCTAATAAGTACCTCATTTGCTGGGTCTTTAAAAATGCAGATACCCCTTTGCACTAAAATATGTCTCTTTTTTGGCAGTATGTGCTGGGTACTTCACGCTATATTTTTTTAAGATTACACTTTGTAAATGTTTTGTCTAGGTAAAAGGTAAGCTAGAGGAAACACAAACAATACTATTTGGGTATAGGCATAAGCAATGACTGTTGTAGTGGTTTACTTAAATCCTATGTTGCAAAAAGGATTACGTTGGGTGAAGGCAAAAGAGATAATCAATGCTTTTACTTATACTTTATTTGATCTACTACTATACCAAAAACATACAATATTAGGATTTTAAAAGGCTCATCTTACACAATTTTCTGATTTATATTGTAATGTAGCTTCATCATCAAAACATATCTGGAGCTGTTTTGTTTCATTCACACATGTTTAACACACCCTGTATAATTAGGTTATGTTTTTCCCTCAAACAGAAAACGCTCTGTTCCACCTTGTAATGTCATGCGGTAATACAGAGAGTGTGCCACTGTGTTTTTAAACCCCATAACCCTTCACTAGTATCATTTGGATAATATCATCCCTGGAATTGCCAATCTCTACTGAAATAAACATAAAAGATATCTGATAACCTGAAAAGAACCACTACATGACATCACAAGGTGGAACAGAGCATTTTGAGCATTGGACATATAGGCAGATAATAATAAACGGTTACTTAAAAATGTGTGAATGAAACAAAACACAACTCCGGGGATGTTTTTCATGAGGTAACAACATTATAACATGCCTTAAAGCTCACATGAGTAAATTTTGTGTAATATAGGACTTTTAAGCTACAATAAAGTGTCATACAAGGTGTGATAATTCATTGTTTTTATATTTGAAATGATATTAGGTGAACTTTACATATTGACATTTTCATTTGGAGTTTCTTAGTGGCATGCACCTGCCTCATAAATCATAAGTATTATGATACTATTATGAATAATCTATATCAATTTGCATTGACATTTACTATCCAGTTATGCACATGGATATAAAAGAACTGACTTTGCATGGTAACAATATGTGTATCAGCAGTTTAGCCACACAGTACAAAAGTTCCAAAATCCCCGTACCTTTTGTTTTACATAAATCTACACCAACAAACCCCAAGTGGCTGAAAACCATTATTTTCACAGACTGCAATGTGAAAATAAGGCTGGGAAACTGTTGGGGACCCACACAGCAAACACAATGGTCAGTTCTTTGGTCATGATACAAAAGTATATTGTATTTCAAACTAAAGTCATAAATCACAGAAGCTTTTTTTTTTTTTCCTCAAAGCTGGTAGCATCAAATTTCTGCAGCCGAAATGTACCTGCATTCGACAAGTTCAACTTCATATTGCTCTTATTGTTTTACTTGCCCTTGAGCATATAATTTTTGTACTTTTTCTAACTCTTTTGCTTTGCATTGTTTGTCTAACCAAAATCATAGATTATATTTGACACAATTATGGTTATTAAAATCAGAGAATATTATATAAGCAGGACAATGTTGATTCCTATTATTAAAAAGTACATCAAAGCATTCAGCACTAGCCTTGTCATAACACAAAATCCAACATAGCTATTGTCTTTATTTCTTAAAATATGAAAGTGCAACAGACTACCCAACAGCCTGCCAAATTCAAAATGTGGTGCTGGCAACATGTTATACTTGGACCTAATTGCCCCATGATAATCACGACACAGCACAGCTCCTTATCTATAAACTTTTTTTTTTGTTTTTGTCAAATTCGTATCTTTTGCATATTCTTGTGTGCCCCAGTCTGCGTGTCGCTGGCAGCCCTCCTTCA
This sequence comes from Taenioides sp. WSHXM2023, assembly GCA_029959045.1. Taxonomy (NCBI): domain Eukaryota; kingdom Metazoa; phylum Chordata; class Actinopteri; order Gobiiformes; family Gobiidae; genus Taenioides; species Taenioides sp. WSHXM2023. Next base: position 19,948,363 of record CM057090.1, read on the forward strand.
CATCTGTTTCCATGGCTTGGTTGCACTGTTTTGAATGCCAACAAACCTCCTCCCCATTATTATCCCCACACAACAACTGCGCTGGCCCGCCCTCCTGACTTCTGTTGCCTTTTGTCCTGTAGACCAGCTTGAACCATTGGCTCCACTGGCGTCTTTTTACAGTGGACAAAACCCGACATGGCTAAATAGACAGCGGGACAGTTGGTCTCTTTATTGTCTGTCTCGGCATGTGTTTGTGTTATTGGCTGGCGTATTTGTGACTTTTTCCACATGAACATATGTGTGTAGTTGGGTATGCAGTGTGGTGTGGGTGTGTGAAGCAATGGTCATTTGTTTGTACAAGCTGCAATGAGAACTCGGGCCTTCTGCTCAGTCAAAGAACAGTTGTTGTAGTTTTTTTCACTTTTATAAACAGCGAAAAAAAGATCAAGCTTCATTTGCTTGGGATGAAAAACGTGATCAGAGTCAGTTCATTTTGATCCCTGGTGGATAAGAAATGCTTAGAATGGGGAAAAGAATGAGGTCAGGGTGTGTTTGATCTCTGTAAATTGAAGGAAATGGGCTGATTGCCTGGATCCTGCCAAATTACACACACCTTAAAGTATATTTTATTGAAAGGGGACCATTTTTTCTTAGTCCGGCAAACATTCCCAAAGCCAACACCAGGCAAAGAATATGAGATGTATGGGAAATGCATTGAAAAGTAGACCTCTAACCACATACCACAAGCAATATATACACATTAGAGTATCCACTATCACGCACACTCTAACCACTGAGCCACCAGTATGTATTGATTATAGCTGCCCTAAGGCGCATTGACAGGAAAGACTGAAATATTGGACTCTGCGACCATCAACCATCCACAAGAATTACATTTATAAATCTATTCACAAGATACATGGTGATCTTGCTTAAGGACCAAAAAATAAAGTAATAAGAATAATAATAATAATAATAATAATAATAATAGCGATGTGAAAATGGGCATCAAATTCACAAACTTTTTAGCTGGAAATGGTAGAAATATCAACATCTTTTCTGATGTATGTTAATGGTCACCCAGAGCAACTTACACCAATGAACAATTCAGCTAATCACATGGACTTATCCGCTGAGGGAAACTGGGTTCTGTTGATATGAAAAAAGACATTATGAATAGAGGGAACTGGGAAATTAACTGTCAACCCTCTGGTTAATGGACAATCTTTTCTACCTCCTTCACCTCTGATGCCCTTGCTCTGATTATAGGTGTTCTCCATTAGTAGAGTCGCATTTCTGAGAGAAAGCTGCACTGTAATTTTTTCGTGACCTAACATTTTGGCTCTGTTTCCAACCAATTTATTTGTTAAATTTACTGAAACCAATTCAAAACTGTGCCAGGAATAAATGTTGCAGAAGCTACTTGTTAATTATAGTGTACCAGCCATCACCAACACTTTGCACATGAAGCGATCCGAGACATTAGCTGCCTTAATGCACCAAATTAGAATCCAACAAAAAGAGAAAAAAAAGTTAAAAAAAAAAAAAAAAAACACACAAGAGTTACTTCCAATTTACCAAAACCCCAATTAAACCAAAAAATATTCCACTCACTAGGTAGGAGAAAAGCACAGTAATAGCATTTCTTATTTTAAGTGAGTGGTGCGAAAAAGGTATAAAGGCCATCACATTTAAAAGCTCTCCATGTCATCAGGTTTCATGCACACAGGGCTGATAATGAATTTCAAGTCAGAAGGATCATTACATTGTGTCCATTGACCCAAGTAATATGATCCACTGTGTTGTGTTCAATATTTCTGTGCCCTTTTGTGTCCTTGAATCAGGTGAACAAATGCAAACCAAATGAATTTAGGAAAATAAATCAAATTCATAAATTCACTGACCTTGCCATGAATGCTGCAAAATAGTGTCTCTCAATAACTCCACATTACCTGATTTGTTCACCGCATGAATATTAAGCGAGGAGACTATAGTTAATTGGCCACCATTACAGAGCACATAGTCCAATTAAGAGGCGAAGTCGTGATCCATTGTTTAGTGAATAATACCAGCCCTCAAGTAAAATAGGGAATGATAATGTAGTTTTCAATAAATACAAGATCGGTCTGACACCGGCGCAATGTTCAATTTTAATGTGGATAATAGCAGCTGGGATAAAAAATGTAGGATTTAGTATGCAGTAAGCGGTAAAATATTGAAATAAAATATGTGACATTGAAAAGTAGTCATTCACGAAATTGGCCGTTTAAATAACAGACAGTGGAATAGCCAAAGATTGCAGTCAAGTATGAGTATTGTTAGCTCAAAATTATATCACTCAAACAAGTCACTGTCTCTGTAAAATGTCCATAAAATCTAAGTAGTTATCTCAAATTGAAAAAGAAAAAAGCGCCCTTGTCCTAATTAAATCTGTTTTGTTTTGTTATAGACACATCAGTAATGATTTCATACAGGGACGACAAGCTTAAGGACATGCAAAGTGAAAGAACATCACTCTCAAAATAGTCACTTCATCGCTAATTTTCCCAACCCCAGGAGGGCATTCTTACTACACAAAGACACATCAAATCAAGAACTCAAACCAGATTTAATTGTCGTCCCTTTTCCTGATCTTTTCAAAAATACCCAAAATTTTCATTCTCACTTTCCCATTAAACCTGATGGTGTGAGGAAAGGTGACAAGTCTTAGCACAGATTTGCAGCAGCACTCTAGATCTTTGGGGTTAGATGTTTGGAGGAATTTAAGAGACAAAATCAGTTGTGGAGTGAACTTGTGCCGAGGGAATTTGTACAATAAGTGGATTTGGGGGAAAATGGGTTCTTTGGTTCAAGGCAGTCTTCGCATTTTGGTATTTCTGTGCTTCGATGATGACAGCTTTGCGACTTATTTCTTTCATTTGCTACGTCTTATCTTGAGGATCTGATCATAGGTCAGGATTACAGGTTAGGGAACCAACATTTTATTGCATGTTTTAGGTTTATCCAGTCTTTCTCATGAGGCATGGCCTGTCCATATACTGAGAATGAGAAAAACCTGTATGTGTCCTCTATTTGCAGGCAACTCAGGTTCAGTAGTGACTGTAATACCTGTTTTAAACAGTAAGAGTATAGGTTACGAACTGTTTTAAGTTAAATTGACATTGTGGCGTGAACTTGTGTCGAGGGAATTAGTACAATAAGTGGATTTGGGTGAAGATGGTTCTTTGGTTCAAGGTAGTTTTCCCATTTTGGTATTTTTGAACTTCGACACTGAGCTTTTCGACTTAGTTCTTTCATTTGCTACATTTCATCTTGAGGATCTGATCATAGGTCAAGATTACAGGTATTGGAATGAACATCTTATTACATATTTTAGGTTTAATCAGGGGTAGGGCGGGGGGTGATGTTTGCTTCATGGTAGCCGTCATATTTTGCATTTTATTGCGCTTCAAGCATTTCATTTGAGCAATTTCTTCCTGGGGTTCTGATCATAGGTCAAGATGGTAGGAGGAACAACTTATTCCATGTTTTAGGTTCATGCAGAAAATATCTTAAATAAAAATAAAATGCTTCTGAGTGCAGTGAAAATGCTCTTTTTTTCTTCTTCACGACAGCAAGACAGAAAAGCTTCAATGCAAGATGCCACAATCAAAACAATGTTCTAAGGTGTTTTACTTCTCTCACAACACTTCGTCAATTCTGAACTGATGAAATCTCTTCAACCCTCTTCAGGTGTCACACATCAAAGTGGGTTATTTTTTCATTTTCTTTTTAAACCCAACAAAACAACAAATTCGCTCCAAAATTGGCCTTCAAACTTCTTCTATTGGTTTCGCTCACACTATTACTGCTTTGTCCCTCTAGTGTGCGTATAAAATTTCACGGCATCGTCCACAGCAACAAAAGCATCATAGACATGCATTGGTACAGGCTGTCACTTGACGTCTGCCGCTTTCAAAGATGAGTGTGAAAAATGACAGGCACTATGGTGATACGCGCTGCATGGATGTGAGAATACAAGAAGACACATTGGGATTTCCAGTATTTTCTGCTCTGAGTGGCAAAACTGGAGGCTGGTATATAGGAGCCCAAAGTCCAGAAATAGATGAAGTGCACATCAGGAGGGCCATAATTATCAAGTTAACCAGCTGCACACTATCAGAGGTACAGTATAGAGAGCAAACGTGTTATTAAAACTGAGTGTCTGCACGGCTCTGGGGCCTTGTTATGCTTTATGAATTGAGAGAAGATAATGGTGAATAATGCTATATAATAAAATCCAGGCAAGATGTAATTTACATCAGCTTACTGGACTTTGGCAATAATGGCTTTGATGGAGTTTGTCAAATGGGGAAAGTAACCTATTAATTTATCCAATGGCAGAGTGGTTGTTGTTCTTGCATCTCAAGGTTGTCATAATGTGTGTATGGCTTTCCTGAGTTTTCAGTTTTGATTGATTAAAACTGTACACAGAATACAGTTGTTAGTATAGTATGTAATTAACAGACAGCACATGCATTTGATTATGTCTATACAAGATGAATTTTACAATGTAAGGTACAGCACAAAAGATATAATTACAAAACATGATGTCCTAGTCATTAATGGTGTTTTGGTTCTCAACACGATTATCCAATCAGAAAGCTGAATGAACATCATAGGGTTGCCAGTTTTAATCTAAAAGGACTGTCTCTGCTCTGAATCCTCACTACCTAAACCCCAGAATCTGCATTATTATTATCATTAATCAGTGCTAGTGCAGCATCTGCAGCTCTTTGAGTGAATTCTAGAGGTTCTGAGCTTTCACATGAGGCATGGCCTGTCTATATACTGAGAATGAGGAAAAACTTGTATATGTTTTCTACATGCAGGTTAAGGCAGTGGCAACACAGGTTTGGTAGTGATTGAAATACCTCTTTTATAAAAAGTAAGAGTACAGGCTACACACTGTCCTTTAAGTTAAATTGACATTGGTTCCTCACTTGCTGGTATTCATATTGGTACTGTGTACAGCACCACTTTTGAATTAGCTGGAAAAGTAAACAACCTGCTGCTGTTGTAATTAAACGAGGGGATGCTGCAGCGAATGAGCATAACAACCAATCATGAAAAACTCAGAAGCAAAATAGTGAAAGTTTGTGCTATGTTTTTGGGGGGATCTTAGAAAATAAACCACAGGATGCGTCAGGAGCCACAGCTGGGGAGAGGGGAGAGGAGATGTGATTAGTGAAAAAGAGGAAAGAGAGCAGTGACAAACACATGGGGGGCACCTAATGGGCAGGTGAGCTCCACTTTAAAAGATTAAAAACGGATGTGCATTTCCTGCTTGTCTGGAACTGGAATAATTACAGTACTGGTCCTGGTTAATCCTTGGTAAGTGGTCATTTGGTGAATTTATCCAAAAACAAAAATGCTCAATGGACCCTGTTCCATTGTAACAGTGGTTGTGGGGTTTCCTTCAAAAGACTCCAGCTGCATATCTCCACCCAGAGGACCCCACAGACCTCCACCAGGATGCACCTCCATTGTCATGACCCTCACCATTTTGCATTAGTTTACTTTTAATGTATACCTCATTTATCAGTTGTTGTCTTAGTTTGCTATTAAAGGTAATTGAAGGTGATACAGCTCGATTTTACTGCATTTAAAATTATTTAATTACCAATGCATTTCTAAAAAAATGTGCTAATTTGAAATGAACTAGCTTTTCTGCTCTGCTCTTCTGGTGTAGGGAAATTAGCTATTTAAAGCATCTTTTATTAACATGTACAATGTAATAGCAATGTGTCTGTTTAAGGTTTGTAAGGGTTAAGGTTAGGAAAGGAGTTTGGGCTTGTCTTTAGTGTAAACAATGTCATCTTGTGTTTAGTTTTAGGGACCTGTGGATGGAGGTAAGTCACATGAGGGTCATCCTGGTAGAGGTCTGTGGGTTGGGTCTTCTGAGTGGAAGTCTGCAGCCAGATCCCTCTTGTTTCCTTTGAGTCTGGAATAGGATCGAGACTGATAGTTAGCCATTTTAAATCATCAATGATCAGCTTGGGTTTATTTACTCCAGATTTCTACAGCCAGTCCTCTGTCTGTAAAATACGTGATTTAGAACAAGTTCAGACTTTAAGGGAATGAATTTGACTCTATCTTTGTGTTAAATGGTAGAATTTGTTTATTGTCAGGAAACTAATATCACAAATAAAATCAAACACAAAATCAAGATTGATCAATTTGCAGGAAACAATTTGTGATTCATTTCTTTCATATAGCCCATCCTTAGCTTAAAGTAAGTAAATATAATAAGTAAAAAATATATTGTACTGTGTAAAAGTAAAAACTATCAACAGGCTTGTTATTTGGGTGCCTTTATAAGACCAGACCTTCAGCTTATAAAACTATTACTGCACAGTGCTAAGATGCTTCTATGGAGTGGAGAGTTTTTCGCTCTCCAGCTATCTGCGTGATAGATTTGAGTCATTTGAGCGCTGTTGTTAAAGAGCAAACCTGCGTGTGTGTCTCAATACTCAGAGCAGGTGAAGGATGTTACCATGACAGCTTAATGGAAATAAGCTTTTTAGGCCAATTGTTCTTTCTAATAGATTGTATAACTGTGGCAGGAGGAAGTACTGCTCAAAATAAAGAAAATGAGTACACGTTTCAACTGTCATATTTAATAATTTATTTGAAAAGGGACGTTGCTCATCGATCAACATCATACGGTGTAAACGTGGCAGAGTTAGCTGATTTGATCTCATTTTCACTGGTAGTTGCTTTGCCAGATTTGGGTACTAATGCAATTGTCTGAGAAAATTAACTTATTTTTTGTTTTTGTTGCTCCAGTTAATATGTTTGTGATGCCGTATATATTTACACTGTTTTGCTGGTGTTAATAAGCCCCTTAGGTGACTAATTAATTTTTTTTTTTTTTTTGCCTGTTTCTGTGAAGTTGGACACTAATTGGCAGCCATGAGCATTGAGACTGAAACATAAATGAAGATGCCTGTATGTTAAATGTTGACATGGTTCTCAGGTCAAAACATACTAGTATAGCTTTGACAGACATTTCTCCACATCAGGCTGATAGGATTGATAAGTTCAGTCTATTTCTGAACAGCCTCCAGCATAGAGTGCAAATGAGCTTTGGTGTGTTGTGTTTAACTGTCACCTTCAAATGAACATAATACCTCCATAATGAATGATTATTATCACTCTTTTACACTTTGCACTGCCAGAGTAAGGATTCTCAACAGCCTCTCTGCCAGATGAACCACCACAGCTTCAAACAATGATATTAGTGAAAATGAAGTTGTCGCTGTAGTAAGTTCACACTCGGAAGTACTTCAGAACTTCAAATTACTTTTCTCTGTCCTTTCAGGAACATCGCGTGCAGAACACCAATGATGTAGTGTAATTTGTGTGCCAAGGGAGGCAATTTGACATTGTCATGTTTTCATGATGGAGGCATTTGCCAGACTGTGCACATTATTCCAAAAAGGCAGACATCCCAGCATGCACCTGGCTCCTACTGGCACTATCTCGTCTCTGACTGTGTCTACCCTCTTTGCTTTCACTTCTCATTTTGTCAGATTTGACTTTTTTATCCAACTTTTCTGGAGATGAGTTATGTTAACAGATTTAGAAGGAGAAATATTGAGTTCAATTAGTTATATCCACATTCAGTCTACAGTTAGTCAGAATCACATCTGCTTTGGTAAGATGGAAGATACATACATAGTCAAAATCAGGTCTCCTCTGCGCTCTTGCCTTTCAGTGAAGATCGTAGGTTCAGTACCCTGAATCTCCCAATCTGGCGCTCATGTTGTACAGTGTCTGTGTATTTTGGCACACTTCCACAGTACAAGGACCTGTATGTACACTGTGATAGATCTAAAGTCTGTGAATGCTGGAAATAAATGTCAGATTTTCTTTGTATTTCCTCTAAGCCCTACACCATAGACAATTTTCAGCTTTATATCCAAAGTGGGTTGGGCCTATCTCAACTTTCAATGGTGCCCCACACAACTCAAACTCATGAATGAAATGAAAGAAAGTCATAGCTATCCAGAGAATCATAGTATTATTAAAGAGAGATACATAGTCACAAGTCACAAGGCATAAATGTTTAATTTATTTGTTCACTTGTTTTTAGGGGAGTTATGTTGTGGTAGAAACAATCCATCACTTAGTCTAAACATATGCAAACCTACTGTAATATTTTCAGTAAGCAACTGTCACACACTATTTTTCGTCTTTCTATCTGTCCTTCAACTTCTTTTCAGGCATTTTAGTTTTCTATTTTTCAACTCGACATTAAAATTCCTCACCATTCACTGGCTTAGTCAAAACTCCATTTTCCAAAAGACGGAACGATACTCCGGGTTTTTAAACTAAATTCCTTGTCTGTCTCACTAATTGCTTATAAATGCATGATGGAGAAAATCATTTTCAGCCAAAGTTGCACCAAAAAGAGCTTTTGAGCATTGTTCAGGTTGTCAAGGCGATGTAATAAATGCACACTCAGAGTAGGACTATTTCAGTGTAGCGAATGTCTATGTAGTTTGAATTCATCTAGGTTTGTATTCATCGCTGGCTTCTTGTTTGGCTCCTGTTGTTAATTGGCTACAAAATCACAGGAACACTTTCGTCTTTCGGCACACTTATTGTCAAATTAGCACTCAACGAGGAATCATCATGTAACTGTAAAGGATAGGAAAACAAAAACTTGCAAATGATTCACCTGTGATGAATGAAAAAAATAAAGGCGAATAACATGATCTAGTTTTGGCTGTTTTCACAAAAAAGATATTCTTTTTACAATATGGACTCTGGGGAAGTCCTGAACACCAAGAAACACTGATGAATCTTGATGTAAACTGTCCTACTGAAGATCATCATTGACCACCACTGAATGATTGAATGAATGTAGACTGAAATGGTGCTCTAAAACTTGCGTTAAAAAGACCCAGTGGACCACACTTGTGTCCTGAAGAGCAAATACACCAGGAGCGTCAGCGACACGTGATGTAGGCAGAGCTGTATATGTGCGCACTTTTAAAAGCTTCAATTTACACCAGAGGCAACAGAGCTGCTCCTGTGACACCAGCCTCTGTGTATTCTCACTTTTAAACAGTAAACTTTTTACATGGCTTGTGTATTAATTGTTGATTAGATGAATTATGTTTTAAATCACAATACAAAAGTTGACAACAAGAGAGATGATGCTTTGCAACAATAACAAGCCGTATCTGTGGTGGTCACATTAACTTTAACTCTGGCTGTCTGCTCCACACGCCTTTTCCTTCAGAAGTTGTTCTTGTAAAGTTGCTGTCTGTTATCGTGAAGTGTTTATATTTATCATCCAAGACTGTAAACTTTCCGTAATCCATCATGAGTCATTCCCCGAGCTCCTGGATGTGACGCATGGTGTTTACATGACTCTAGTGGTTTTAGAGAACGTATTTTGAAAGGGCATCGGAAGTTTATTTTGGCACCTCGTGCTTATTTCCTGTCTTGCTTATTGCCTGAGTGGAGTGTACTGTAATCACGGCCGCTGGAAGTGTGTATGACACTGCTGGTGTAAATTGTCTGACCAGTTAAAATGGAAAGCGATCCCTTTGCGTATGCTGTGCTGCTGTGCTTACACGCTGTTACTGGTTTGGTGTAAATTGGGGGTAAATGTATGTGCAGTCTAAATAATTCAGAAAATGTTGTGATTTCATTGTTGACTAATATTGTAAACAGTGCCAGCTACTTTGCAGCTGTGGAAACACTGGTGTTTAATGTTTTTTTATATAGTTTGCCCGTTGTTTTTTTTTTGTTGTTTTTTTACTCTGGGCCACAAGTCTGAAATAAATATATCCATCTTTATCTATCAAATATTCTTGCAAACCTCAATTCAAGTAAAAACTTTACTATCAAACTAGAATAGTTTGTGTGAAGGTTATCAGTGTTAGTTTTCTGAATGTCAGACGATCTGCTGAGTCACAATTTCAAACACTGGCCTATTTCTGGGAGCGTACATTATTTGTGAACTGTGAGAAAGCCCTGGTACGTGCTACGCCTCTCCCTTTGGTATTTCAGTCCATCCATGCTCACCTCCCTGCCTGGCTCTTCTCACTCCTGCCTCTCTTTTCCTTTTTAATTAGATGCTGTTGTGTCGAAGAGCGTGCTGGTAATTTACGAGTTCAGCTTTGGGTCATTCTAAGCACTTGGGATTGTAGCAGAGAATGGGAGAACAGAGGAAGGCTTCAATTTGAAATAATGGAAGAATTCTACATCAGACCAGTGATTCTTACTGTTGTATGGGCACTTGTGGTGATTCACTCCAACTTCAGTGCTTTTGTACACACACTTTTGCCCTATTTACTTGTATTAAACTAACCCGTGCCTCTTCTCAGTTTAACGCAAATTCAAGTATAGTTTTATACCTATACATGCATCAAGTCTGACCATGTAATAACCTGAGGGCAAATCCACTAAATGGACTAAAAGAAAAGTTAGTCTCATTTTTTAAACATTCATATGCTTCCTGGATCAGTTTAAAGTCTTTCCAGAGTAAATGAGCCACCTATGTTTTATGGAGACAAAATGTATAATAAATTAAGCTTTTATTTTATTTTTTTAAACAAATTTTTTGGACTAATTTGAACAGGATTTAGCGGTCCTTAAGTTTTGGCTAAATTGAGTTTTGAATGGCAAATTTTGTCTTCTACATTATACAAAAGTGACACACGTGAGCTTTAAACCATATTAAAATGTTGTTGCCTCCTCAAAAACATTGAGTTGTGTTTTGTTTCATTCATATATGGCTGAGTAATCCTGCATTATTACTGTGTCTACATCTCCAAAGGTCAGAATAGTCTGTTTCACCTTGTGATGTCATGTCTTGGTACTTTTCAAATTAACTAGCTACCAGCTAGTAGCTACAGCTACTAGAAACAAGTTTAAAAACACAGTGGAGCACTACCTATATTACCACATGAAATCACAAGATGGAACAAAGTGTTTTGTTTGAGAAAAGAACTCCAACAGGTGTGAATGAAACAAAACATAACTCCAGGTGTGTTAAAATGGGCCCTATAAAGATGGTAATATGAAATCTGCCCATTTCCTGTGGCACTACTCAGAGTGAATAGTTTGAGAACCTTTAGACATTTAGCCTCACTATCATTCAACTATAGCAGGCCCTCCTTCTCCTCTCCTTCTCCCTCTTTCATCCAGAAATCTCATCAGGATGATGTATGTGCCAGACCGAAGCCCATTTTTCCAACCACCTGTGTATTGCTTTCTTGTCTGCTGGTGTAAGATGTCATCCCCACCAATGATGATTCCATTATTCAAAACATTACACCCAATTGTGTAGCCAAGGTGGATTATAAAAGGGGAAAATGTATGTAAAAAAGAGAAAACATATACACAAGAGCTATTCTGTCACTGAAAGAAGCCAGATGTTCATGCTCTACTTTTCCCATTGCTCTGATCCAGTCAATTTGAGAAACTGTGAGCATGCCAAAATGGGCTTGTAGTGCATCTCGTATTTTCATCTGTCAGAATTGGGTCAGTTTGCAATTGAAAAATCTATTCAAGGGCTTGTGTGAGTGATATGTTGAAGGAGCACAGCACAATAGAGGACTGAAATTTACCGAAAAGCAACAAACAAAACCCACCCGTAAATGAGTTGGTATTGAATGCATTCATCTGTAAAGAATATCTGTCTGATTACATGGCTTAAGTCTAGTCTCCTGCTCCTCTGTCTTGTATGTGGATGATATTATTGACATAAGGCTTAAGCTTCCACCCGGTTCATTACAGACCTGCAAAAGTCTGCCTGTAATTAAGTTTATGAAAAGTTCTTGAAATGAGAAAGTCATTATAAAAATTAGTTGTATTTTTAAAGTCAGTAGTGAACAAAGGAACAAATTTTTATTTTTATTATTATTTTTTTTTTGTTATTTTGTTTGGAACTAAGAAGCAGAACAAACCTGCCTTATTAGCAACAGAATGAAGCTGGATTTTTACTCTACATTTTTTTTTTTTTTTTTTTTTTCCACATGTGATATCTAACACAAATACAAATCCACAATGGCTTTATAGAGCCTTGGCAAGTTTTGCTGTTCGGCCCCTCAGTGTGTGTTCAATTAGCTAGGGAATGTCACAATGAAATACACAATTTACTGCACACCTGGTGGTAGTAAACTGTAGCCACTGGGATAGACTGAAGCAAGACTGGCAAATTGTGCCATCGCCCCTGCCAATCTCCACAATCATTCTCTCTCTCACACACACACACACACACACACACACACACACACACACACACACACACACACACTAAGCAAGGTGGGTGAAGTGTCTTGCCTAAGGACACAATAACAAAATTCAGAAGAGCCACTGCTGTCCCTCTACTGCACCTGACATTTCTATACTAACCAGGCAAAACCCTGTTTAGCTTCCAAGATCTGATATACTAAAGGTAGTATCAACTGATAAATTTCTCATAAGTTTGGGATCCATATATTTACGCTGAAGTATATTTTTGGCGTGATTTACACAATATTACAATGCTAACAGACAACTACAATTAATTAAACAAACATATTTAAAAAACAAAAACAAAAAAACTTTTCAAGATATTAAAAAAGATAGCAGAAAAGTTGACTGACCACAAGTTGTATTCCCGCAGAATGTAGTTGTATTCCACAGACTGATCCAGGGCACTTCCCCATTCAAAATTAAGGCTTAAGCAGAGGTACAGCCCGCATGGCTTCGTGTGGTTTACTTCTTCAACTTCACTAAACTCACCAGACATACGGCTGGCTTCTCAGAAAGTAGGACAGTCTAACATTGTGACCTTCATGTAAGATGGAGTCTGAATGAGAGCGATATTTCTCCCAGAATAGGTCAGCTGTTTTACATAAATCTGTTGCATTGTGACAGAGAAACTTCCACTTTATTTGAACAAAGTCAGTTAAGGACAAGGTGATTTTTTTTCTCATTTAGTTGCTCCAAGTGTTTAGTCTAGTTTGTTGTTGAAATTAAGTTAGTATATAAGCAATCTCAAAACACAAAATATAAAATGTACTTTAAAGGTGCACTGTGTCACTTTTCTGCCGGATGGTCCCTCACCTGCTGAGCTCCATGGAGGTGTGCCTAGAATGTTCCACATTATGGCCATAAACTTATGAATCTTCATGGAGACTTGCAGGCCAAATTACAGGTTAGATTTGTGGAGAGGCAACCCCAGTGATAGTAAGAATGGATGTTTTTATTTTTTTAAGATAAAGGCCATATACCATGTAATGTAATGTATATGTTTTTTTTTTATTTTTATGTTTTTTATGATGTACTAATTGAGCTCAAGCTTGACAGCAGTGTCATTGTAACACACACAATTGACTGCAGTAATTCAATTTGTTTCTTTTTGATTAATTTGATTAGTCATAATTCTCAGTGATAAAATAACTGCGGAAACTAATGTACCATAAAAGTCCTGAATATTCAAGAAAGGTGAATCATCTATTTTGGGCTTGGACTTGTTCAGCAGATAAGCCTTCACCCATAAACTTGAAAACTTGGACTCACACTGCATTTTTTTAACCACTGCTAGACAGGTCCAAGGCTACTTCATGTTGCAGACCACATTCGGTAAACTAACCACCACTTACTGTGCCTGGGGCCCAGAATACTTAGACTTAGACTTAGACTTAATACAGAATACACACGAAAATGTGAACTGGTCACTGGTTGTATCTCTTAAAGTTCAGATGGGTATTATTGACTGGTGGATTAGCCAATCAAGAACAGGCATGGTCCATCCACATCAAAACAAATATGGCTGCCTACAAAGAAAACATCACAGGGAACTAATGGTGTATTTCTGAACAATCAATGAGTAAAGCACTAAACTCAACAAAACTGTTATGTTAATCTGATTTGAGAGAAATATGATTTTGTTCTAAATGTTGGGTGACCAATGAACCCCTTTAGCTCACACGCCACTGAAATAAACAAATCTCATTGCATGGTAGTGTTTGGAGATTGGTTTGAGACACGACAAAGGAGTGGTGACCATACACAGATTTCAGACTTGCTAGAACAGTTAACAGCAATGCATTAAAATATAAGATAACACAAATATATTTACACACACTATTAGGTAAAAAAAACAAATAAAATAGTGAAAGCATGTGCTGGCTGCTGTGCTGAACCACTGCCTGTGTGTGTCCTATCTGCTCTCCCAGGCTGCAGTGGTGTGATGGATGAAGTGAGGTGTCTTTCCAGCTGGTGATCGTAATGAAGCCTTACCCTGCGGTCTCTCTCTCTGTGTGTGTGTGTGTGTGTGTGTGTGTGTGTGCATAGGAGGGCTAGAGAAGCTAGATTACCCCTTTACAAAGCTGTCCTAACACATGAAGACAAAGAAACACACACATTTGCACACGCACCTAGACTGACCACCACCTTGTCTATGATGAATGTTGTAGCTCTCCGCTCCAGGGATCCGACTCACAGACCCACTTTCTTAAAGGCGCAAAGCGGGAATACAGTGGATACAAAGACGGGAGGTGAGTACAGATGGCCCCTCTGCTTTCCGCTGGGGTTGATCCTGGTTTACGCTGCTTCGGGAATTTCTATTTAAGTGGTCTGACCTGCTGCTGTAACCCATTGTGAACTGCTCAACTCCACATGACAGGCTTTTTATCACTTCTTCATTTGCGTGATAACCTTAAATGCATACCACGTCATTTCATACCTGGAGAAATGTAATCACTCCACACAGTAGGAAAAAATCCAAAACCACAAAGTAGAAAAAAATACTATATATGAGCTGTCAGTAAGTTGACACTAATGGTGTATAATGATAATCTGTCTTTGAAAAGAGTTTAATATTGCACAAAAGAATACAGTCATTTGGCTCAATAGAACAAAGAAACAATTAAATAACATGGTTCAGTCTGTTATTACTGGTCAACTAAGGTAATACTTTTGAGCACTGAGCTAGACATTGACAATACACATAAAATGAAACATAATAAAAGGAGTACTGAAAAGGCTATTGTTGTAACCACTAATCAGTGAATACTGAATACAGCTATAGTATAGAAATTATGGGAACTATGTACTAATCTCAAGATACAGAGGTTGATGTAAAATGACCCCACATTAAAAGGCCATTGCTATATAAAATGAAATAAGAAAACTGGCAGCTAAGTTCATAACTTTCCCACTATCTCAGATAAGCGGTGATCTTTATCCAAAATGTCTGTATCCTTGCAGTACCATGACTCACTTCCAATCACTCCATTAACCCTGAAAAAGTATTACAATTCATTTTGTTTGAATGTTACAATTAATGTTTTCAAAAATTACATAAAAACTTCATTTGTTTGGACTTTTTTTTGCAAAAACACTCCACATAAATAAATTTAAAAAATAAAATGTACAAAATCCACTTAAAAACTTGAATCACTGGAAGCCCACACACTTCACTTGAACCGTTCTTTAATTTCACCCATCCATCTGTACAAAAACCAGCTTGGAACTGATAATTCGCTATATTAAATCATGCTGTCTGGGGTGCCTACCATAATTACCTCCTGTCCCTTTTTCATCTTTAAAAGTCAAGGCAATTTAATCTTCCCCGAGCGAATGATCAGAACTGTACAGGTCAGCATGTAAAGTAAAGGTGCTTAAGAGCGGAGACGACCCTGGATTAAGATTTGTATGTATTCCCACAATATATATATATATATATATATATGTACACATTTATGTTTTTTTAGTCATAAATGTGTAGGTCAACCAAGAAGTCTTTTTAAGCTGGTCTACTTTTATCTCTGCTTCCTTGTATTAAAAAGTTGACTGGCCCACTTTCGAACTATTCTTTATCAGAAACTTTGCAAAAAGCAAAAAAAAAAAGAAGTGTCAAATATAACACCTTTGCATTAGTCTTATATAGCAATTTTCCGGTCACTTTACAATTTTGTGCATTTTTCATTCACTTCACACTCAGTGGTGGTAAACTACTATTGTCGCCACAGCTGCCCTGGGGAAGATTGGCCAGTATGGAGATTGGCCATCTGCGCCATCAGCCATCAGCCCCTTTGACCATCACCAACATTCACGCACACAGCACATTCATACTAGGAAATGCATATGAAATACCGTGTCTAGGGACATATCAGTTTTTTGGTATTCCCAGCGGTCTTCTTCTCCTAAGCAGGTCCAGCCCTATAGTTTCAAAGATCTCAGGTGATCAGAAATGAATTCTCATCCTGCACTAACCAGTCTAAGGTCGTTTTCAGACTGCCACTAATTAGGTCAACGTAAAAGAGCGTTCACTCTGTGACTGATGTGCGAGGGCCAGTGTGAACTCAACAGTCACACCCTGGAGCAGGAAGGGTGTAGTGTGAAAGTGGTGGACCTCAGGCTGACCTATGCAGTCCTTAGTTAAGAGTGTTTGGAACTGAATAAAAAAGCACTTGGATCACATATATTTGTATGAATTTGCACTGTAGAGCTGCTGTTTGACATGTTCACTTGAAGAGGCAATTTGGATCAACGTAGCTTAATATCAGCAATACATCTACCCATGCCTGTCTGCAAAGGTAAGCCAGGTTTGTCTGTATCATTCAAAAAACGTTTTCTCCTCTGCTACCAACGAGCATAGTCCAAGTGTATTTAGGCACAAGTGGGAAAAAAAAAAAAAAAAAAGAAAAGGGAAGAGTGGACGTGCATGTGTGTTCATGGGCCTCAGTTTGTTTGGAGCCATTTGTCATAGAAATATTTGGTGATTAGCTGATGGACTCTTATGTGGCTCATGGTGCAGTGTTTGGGGTGAATGATATGCAGTGTATGTGAATAAAGATCAACGCAAAAATGAAGTAAACAGAACTACAGTGGAGGAAATAAGTATTTGATCCCTTGTTGATTTTGTAGGTTTGCCTACCGAAACAGAAATCAACAGTCTATAATTTTAATGGTAGGCTTATTTTAACAATGAGAGATAGAATATCAAAAAGAAACTCCAGAACATAATTTTAAAGAAAATATATAAACTGATTTGCATTTCATTGAGTGAAATAAGTATTTGAACCCTCTAGCCAAAAAAGACTTAGTACTTGGTGGTAAAAGCAAGCATAGAGGTCAGATGTTTCTTTCTTGATGACCAGGTTTACGCACATATCAGAATTTTGGTCCACTCTTCTTTGCAGAGCATCTCTAAATCATTAAGGTTTCGTGGCTGTCGCTTGACAACTCGGAGCTTCAGCTCCCTCCATAGGTTTTCTATAGGGTTAAGGTCCGGAGACTGGCTGGGCCACTCGATGATCTTAATGTGCTTCTTCTTGAGCTGCTCCTTCATTGCCTTGGCTGTATGTTTTGGGTCACTGCTGTGTGTGTGTTGGAAGGCCCATCCACGACCCATTTTCAGTTTCCTAGCGGAGGGAAGGAGGTTGTCACTCAGGATTTTAACGGTACATGGCGCCAACCATCCTCCCGTTGACCCGGTGAAGTTGTCCTGTGCCCTTGACACAAAAACAGTCCCAAAGCATAATGTTTCCATCTCCATGCTTGACGGTCACTCTCTAAATCATTGAGGTGTTCATTGGCAAACTTCAGGCGGGTCTGCATATGTGCCTTCTTAAGCAGGGGGGAGCTTGCGAACACTGCAGGATTTTAATCCATTGTGGCGTAAGGTTTTACCAATGGTCTTCTTAGTGACTGTGGTCCCAGCTGCCTTGAGCTCATTGACTAGCTCCTCCTGTGTAATTCTAGGCTGATTTCTCACTGTTCTCATGATCACTGAAACCCCATGAGGTGAGATCTTGTGTGGAGCCACAGATCGAGGTCGATCAATGGTCATTTTGTATTTCTTAAATTTTCAATCAATTGCACCAGTAGTTGTCTCCTTAACACCAGCTTCTTGCTTATGGCTTTGTAGCCCATTCCAGCCTTGTGCAGGTCTACAGTCTTGTCCCTGACATCCTTTGACAGCTCTTTGGTCTTTCGCATGTTGGAGAGTTTGGAGTTTGATTGATTGACTGATTCTATAGACAGGTGTCTTTTATACAGGTGACTAGTTAAAACCGGTGTCTAATTCAGGTGACGAGTTGATTAGGAGTGTCTAACTGGTCAGTGGGAGCCAGAAGTCTTCATGTTTGGTAGAGGATCACATACTTATTTCACACAATGAAATGCAAATCAGTTTATATATTTTCTTTCAAGTTATTTTCTGGATTTTCCTTTTGATATTCTATCTCTCAATGTAAAAATAAACCATTAAAATTATAGACTGTTATAGTCAGTGGGAAAACCTACAAAATCAGCAAGAGATGAAGTATTTATTTCCTCCACTGTAAATATAATGTGCACTGGGGCAGTCCACAGAGAGCAGTAACATGTATGAAAATAACCTTACATATGACTAAACCTACACCAGTATTATTTAATATGGCAAAACAGGAATTCACCAGCTCCTGGTGAGCTCTTCTTTGTTAATAAAGTTGACTGACCCACTTCCTTGAGCACATGTTTGGCAGACACTATATGAAAAAGAGAAAAGAATGTTGCAACTTTAACGCACTTCTTGTCTGAACCTAAAGAAAACCTACACCAGTACTATTCCAGATGGTAAAACAAAACAACAACAACATTAACTACTTTTACCTCTTCCTTATAAACTGACTGACCTACTTGAGCACAAATGTTTGACAGAAACTTTGTAAAAAAAAAAAAAATCACCATTGATTTGAGCAGTGCGTCTCTATGGCTGAAAGGCATTCAGCGGTGTTATCTGACAGGGTGCACGCTGCAGCAGATTTGACGGCAGGCTGGCCAAATGGCAACATCGAGGACACCCATTGTACAATGTAATAGGTAAAGATCAATGTGCACAACCTGCAGTGTATATCGACCATTTGGACTTAACCCTGTCCAAGCAAAACAGTTCTCACAGACAGTCCAACAGTGAGTTCAACATTTAACCAGGTGTACAGCCACATTCCAACCTTGACTACTTTTTGTCACTCATTATATATATATATATATATATATATATATATATATATATATATATATATATATATATATATATATATATATATATATAATGATCCATTAATGGTTGCGTAGTTTTTGTGAGATTTCACAACACAAACACCATGGTATGTGGTCTAAAATGGGACTGTTTTTTTTTTTTTGTTTTTTTTTTTACTTTAAAATGACCTCTAAATGACATCATAAGGTGGAACAAGGCATTTTGAGCTTTGGTGATGTAGACAGAATAACAACATAATTTCATGTCATAAAGGACCTTTAAAGGCACTGTACCTGATTTTTGTCATAATGCCACAGTTGACAACAACTAGCATGCGACCAGTGCACCAACATTATTCCTGGTTCACAGTTCAGGCTTTATTGGGGCTTTATTAGTAGATGCACATGGCAGACAGCAGTCCTACCTTGACCCGAAGAGCTGGTTTTACAATAAATATCTCTACTGGGGTAAGAAAAAAAAAATATATACTGTTCCTTAAAGGTAGTCTCAATATGCAGTTATACTGTGCTGTTTTTTAGTGTTGTTCTCATTATGAATTTGATCATTTGTGATGACCAACTTTTGCTTCATGGCATAATCAAACAGTGAATAACTTTTTTTAATCAGTGATGGCCAGATGTACATGTTATGTCAAAACTACAAGCAGATCTTGAAAAATACCAGTGCATAAACAATGTTTACATTCTGCTCGGAACACCATACACGCACAACGATTATAACTGAATGTTCCAGGTGAAACTAGAGCAATAAATCTCAATTAAGCGTCACGTCTTGTAGTCAACACATCTAAAGAGGCAGCATAAGCTGAGCTCTGCACACCTGCTTAAATGTATCCGGATGAGATGCACCACACAGCTGTCTGTCCAATCAGGCGTATTGTGAGCAGCAGATCAATCATTAACTTGCTCAGTCAGTCCACATCCTCAACTGGCACTATGTCTAATGGAACCATCTCACACACTTTTTCTATATTCAATCCAATGTCCACACTTCTTAACACTTACATTTGGATTATTTTCAAACTTTGTTTTACTAGTACCTCCACAGTCTTATGAAGAATCATATTTAACAGGATATATAGGTTACAATCTTCTCCCTCTTTTCTCCATGCTTTTTGCCTGAAATGTTCCACAGTATGCCAGAGAGTTAACCTGCATTAATTCAATTACATCTGTTTTTTTAAAAATCACACATTCTTACAGAGAGCAGTAGCCTGTCCACAGATGTGACCTCACTAGTCAGTGGAGTTTTGTTCACCATCCCTAAGGTCAGTAGTCTGATCCCAGCTCCGAAGTGCACATTGTCTTGGGTCCTTGTGCAAAACTAAACTTGCATACATTGTGGGGAGTGGTCATGGGTGGTCAGCGTTGTAGATGAATCAGATTAGCAGTCTCTTATCGGCATCATCAGGGTAGTTGTGGCTACAAAGATTTACACCATAGAGGGTGCACTGTGAATGAATAATGCAATGATCTTAAGAAGGCACTATATAAATACAAGGCCTAATTATGAATAAAACCTGAAATAAAGGTGGTTTAATTGTCTGTACAAACTATACAATCCTGAGGTTAAGCCCTGCCATTTGCACCTGCACCACAGTTTAAGGCCTTGTGATAATGATGCATGCATTTTTATGAATATCACTGTTTCTAGCTTACAAACACCCCACATCACTTGAAACGACATACATGCCAGCACCACAAATGCTCCCCCACTGCAAGTTGTAATTTTCATATGAATGCTGCTTCTGCTCTCGCCACCTCTCTGTGATACACTGTCAAGCGCAAACGTGCCAATTGTCTCCTCATAGTAACAGAGGAGGCTTCCACTGCCTGCAGCCTGGTTCGGGGGGACTTTGAGAGTGTGAGAGTGGAGATTTCTTTCTGCTTGGTGAGTGCATTGGGAGGCAAGGCAAGAGGGAGGCATGATGGGAAGAAAAATGGGCATAGAAAGGGGGAAGGGATTCAAAAAAGACACCCCCAGCAGTCTGCCTGAGGTTTCCATCTGTCGGTAAAAAGAGCTGCAAAAAAGACAAAACAAGTGATTGATGCTAGCACATGGGCGCCATAAACATCATCATTTTTAGACTAACTGAAAAGGCTTTTATCAGTTTAATGGGACGGTGACAATTATGGGTGGCAAAAGTTTCCATACATCAGAATGCCACATTGAAGGCTAGGTGAACTTTGGGCAGTTCAAATGTCACTGTAGTCAATTATCTGAAAGACCAGAGGAAAGCAATTATTTCTCAGTTGGGTTTGAGAAGAAGCTGATGGGTTTTAGGTCTGTAATTATCCAAGTTTCAATGTTGGAAATAAGTAACTGCTGCTTTAGAGTGCAGCTGATTTTTGGAAGATAAAAATGATTCACAAATGTTCAAGTTTAGTCTTAAGGAGCCACGCTAGGCAGGTGGGTGAGGAATTCATTAAATAGAATTGTGCGATTACAGGAAATTATCACATGATCTCGAAGTAATCATGTGATCCTGTAAAAAAGTATCTTGTGATCCTGTCAAAGTCCTTGCATTGAATGAATGTTGAGGTAGACAGAGAAGCAGAGAGCATCATCACATTCCGTGCATGCTCCTCGCACCAACGTGCTTTTGTTTATGTAATTTCCCCACACGTGTGGACGGGGCTGTAGAAATGCCAGGTTCACAAGTGCATAAAGATTTTCTTCTTTACGTATGCGCACAAATAGCTTTCTATTTGTTCTAGAACTTTCTTTGCCACACCTCAACATGCTCTCCACTCTGCAGATGCCATGGCCAATAGTGTCCTACAAGCAGCCAATCTGGATATAAACATTTATTTAATCCGAGCTGTTAAGTGGTGTTAATTTATGTTTTTAAAAAAAATCTATTAGCAGAAATGACTGACATGCTAATAGTGCCAGGTGAGCACAACAATTAGCACATATATAAAATGGTTTGGTTTTTGCTCTAGCTTAAACACCATATTTCACCTGCAGAACCAACATTACAACCTGCTATCCCAGGAAAGAACTGTCTGCCATGAAACAAGGCAAAACAAAACAAGAAGACAGCTGACAGATCAAGCATTAACCAAGACACACAACCCACAGTAATAAATAAACAAGGAAGGTGCATTTAAATTACAAGAAAACCAATAGCAGGACTAAATTAGACTTGACAAAATGTACTGGGCTCTTTATATAAGGAGAAAAAGAATAACTCACTTTCACACCCATTTTATTGAGGAGCAGTGGCAATAATAAGAGCAACAGGGGTAAAAAGCCAACAGGGCTTAGGTCCCAAAAGCCATAGCCTAGCCAGCGATAATAACAGAGGCAGAAGTAATATATTCATGCATGCATAGAGTGATCTGGTTCACCCCCAGCCAAACGCGCCCTGGCAGTGCTCCTCAGCTGAATCACTGCTCGGCTCAAACAGGCTCCAGAGCAGCAGTCAGGCAGAACGGAGAGAGGGGCCAGTACAGGGCAGGTGCAGGAGAGGTAATCACATCTGTCTATACCTCGCAGGGGAAAAGTCCACCTTTAATGAGAGCTGTGGAGTTTTGATAATAGCGATAGGTTCTAATTCTACCATTTGAAAGACCAATCCAAATGGAAAACAAGGGGGAAGCTTGTCAAGTAATTAATGTGCAGACAAATGTATCAGTTTTGCCTGTCTCCATGAAGATGTTATTGCTTTGTCTGGAATGCTCCAAGGTACGGCATTTAACATCTTCATTCGATCCTACATGTTTTACTGCTAATAAATTAAAAAACATGCTTTCCTACAGTGAGTGGGCTCGCCTCTCCACAGATCTGACCTGTAACTTGGCCTCGTGCCATCACCTGCTTGTTTCCACAGAGGTAGAGGTACCTCCATGGAGATGTGATAGGTGGCAGACCCTCCACTAGAAAAGCTACATAGTGCTGCTTTAACAATTCACAAAAAAGCTAATTGAATGAAAAAAAATGTACTGGCACTGTGGTAAAAAAATGAAAAATACCAGCAAGACCACAGGAATCAACTACAGAAATGTTGCTTGTACTCTTTTTGGATGGTCACCTTTCTGGATAAAACACTCATGCCCAAGGAAACTATGTCAGGTATTTTGGAAAATTGACATTTTTGAGCCCAAAAACTGATTGGCCCTCAGTAATCATAAAAATGTTTTCACTTGCAAAGGATGTCCTTGCTTCTGCTTTTCAAGAGCTTTTCTGTATGAGAGACCAAGACCTCTTCTAACAAATCATGCTACCTTTATTTTTGGGTTTGCTGGACTAGCCATTTTCGGGTATCATATGTTATTTATAAAGGAGTTTGGAGAAGGTGTGAATTACTCTTTGGCCTCTTTATTGAAAGTTGTAGAAATGCAGTTGCTGTTTAAGAAGTTAGTCATACTGTTCAATGGCAGCAGGTCATAGATGTTTGTAAACTCAGAGTTGGGAAATACATATTAATTCAACTTCATTTTTAGCAGAAGGTGATATAAACTGATTGATCCATTCTTGATGGATGCTAAAACACTGTACTTAGTAGTTATATATTCATTCACCACAGATAATTCAATGTCAAGTGGTCATACAAAATACATTACATAAATTTGAGACCTGGTTGATCAGAGAACATACTAAACCCTAAATGCTAGAATTCTTATAAAAGTGGGAATAAAATATCAGGGTTTAACTGATTTGATACAAAATTTACCATTGTGGCAAATGTCTAATGAGCTCTTTCATGGTCCTAAAATCAATCACAACACTGAATCAGAACGCAGTCTGAAATTCAACAATCCTTAGGCATTATGTAAATACAAAACAACACAGTAAGTTGCATACGGTTGCCTACTTTGTCCTATCTTTATTTATTAGCGCATGTTTTATTCAAATGGGAATGTGTGGGCCAAATCTTGCATCACTTTAGCCCTTATTTCACTGTTGAACTATTCTGACCATGTTTGTGAAGAATCAATATGGTAAGCTCAGTGTGTATCACTCAAGTGAAAGATATAATCACAGCATACAGGAAATCGCTTCACACCGATCCCAAACAAGTCCTGCTTTTTAATCTCTTCAAGACCGGGAAGTAAAATAAATGGTGGATGCAGAGACCAGCACATAGGGAAACATTTGTTATCAGAGCCTTAACAAAAAGTGCTATATTTCATCTTTAAAAATACAGACGGGAGTAAAAGGAGCTGCGGAGTAAGGAGACCCTTGATAAAAGGCAAAACAGAGCACATTTGCCACTGGCTGATATCAAATAGACTGGGGAATGGGTCTGAAAAGTGAAGTAAATCAAACGCGCTCAGAAGACAGAGATGCAGTACTGGGCACATTGATGAAGTGTAGTAATGATACACAGTTGTGACATGAATCGCCTTAGTTCTGCGCGGGGCCGATGTGCTTCTCCAGAATGTTGATGTGTTTTTTGCCCTCACGTTCATGAACGTTATAACATGCTTGATTTGTGCATGGCTTTACAGTGGGCTCATACTGTATGCGAGTGCGTGGCTGGTGAAATCCCCATTCTCAAACCACTCCAAAAGCGACCATGCTTTCGATAGGTTGCGTCATTGTTGCGCCGCAGCATCAAGCCCTCTCTGCTTTTCCTGGGAAAACAATAGCTTATCTGCTCCCCCCACCACTCAACCACATCTGACAACATCAGCATTCAAGGCCTCTTTAGTACCCAGACAGGGATGAGCTACTTAGCAGCACAAGCCCATAGGATTAACTGCTGATCTACTCATTCACTTTAAGCACTGCAAACAGAAGACTTGATGATAGCAAGGGTTTAAAAGTTGGAGGTTAGGCACTTATCACCAGATGAGCCACTTGATGCCTCATCTTTCACTTTGTAAACTTTTGCTACAGCAAAGGTGATAAAAAGCCCGTACAATAGAAGCACGATGACACGATGGCCTTCTCTGAGGAAAAAATGAGGCGCAGTGGTGTCCCCAAAAGCAATAGCATGCAAATGAATTCAGCAGCTCTTTGTCTGTGGAGGCCCTTAAGGCACCAGTCTGTTCGCCTTATGGGGTAAAGCTGGGAGGACATTCAAGTGCACTCAGGCGTTTTATTGACGGAAATAACAGGAGGAGGATCTCATTCTGATGCATTTTGGGTTAAATGAGAGGGAATATATTCAGAGGTGTATGGCCCAGGATGCATCAATGGAGGGTTTTGAATTTTATTGCATTGTTTACCATTATTGGCTGAGATTCATTGAGATTAGGGTAGGACCTGTGGCACTGATTTACTGCTTTAGTATTGACTAGATTCATTATTGTCTTGCTCATTTCAACAGATTTTCATTTGGTTGATTGCTTTTCAAAACCCTTCTTCCTAACTGAAACTGTGATTTGTGTGATTCCAGCAGAGAGGACGGTCCACACATTTAGTTGTTCCATCCTTTATTATAGCTTTTGAGAATCTGACAATTATCTGGGAAATGGGAAAAAGGATTGCATTTCTCCAGACTCCATTTTGGGAGAAGAACAGCCCAATTTATTTGTATGTCAAAACTAATAATTTGAGCTTGTTCGTGCTTATGTCAGTCATTGAAGTGAACATGAGTGCTATGTAAGAGCTCAATTTTGTGGTTGCAAGTGGAGACAGAGAGACACAGAGCAATGGCACTTGATCAGGTCAACATTTTTTTTGGTAATAGGTGAAACTAATGTATTTCATTTCTCCTATACAGTAACAGTAAAAATCCATCAAATTGAATAGTTTTTTTTCCTGTACACATAAAGATGCACCATGTAACTTTTCTGTTTTGAGTATCCTCCACCTGCTAATCTCCTTGAAAATGTTATGCTTTGCCTGTGGAAGATTCCAGGCAAAGAAATTACACACTAAACGCTCAAGTGAGAACCTTAAATAGGCTATATTATGTTGCTTTCAAATCTGTTATACCGGTCTTGTGTTTTGTTTCAATCACACACGTTTAACACACAAACTTTGCATATTTAGACTTTATTCTTCTCTCAAACAGAAAACACTCTGTTCCACCTTGTGATGTCATGTGGCAATACAGGAAAAGCTCCACTGTGTTTTCACACTCCATACACCTTCACTGTGATTATATGATTTTGATTATTTCAGCCCTGGAAATGCCAATTCCTACTGAACAAAAAGTAAAAGGTAGCTGTTAACTTGAAAACTACCACTACATGACATCACAAGGTGGAACACAGTGTTGTGTTGACATGTATTAGATAGTTAGGTTTAATGCCATACTGTGGAATATTCCAAGCAAAGCACCCTCACAGAGACAAGCAGCAGACCCTCCACCATTAAACTTACATAGTGAACCTTTATATTTCTAATTATTTAAAAACTTGAACCTCATCACTCTGAGATAGCTTCGATGAGCAGCTGGACTCTGGAGAAACAGTTGTTATTAGAGTAAACAATGACAGTGCTGCTGCATGCATCCATTTCATCCAGGAAGTCCCATGACCCTGTTCACTGCTCCACACATTCCTTCCCCACTCATTCACCACCACACACCCACACACAGGGCAAAGAACTCACAAAAACTCAACCCATTTACCATCAACTTTTTCACAACATGTCCGTGGGAGAAACAAACTCATAGCTCAGAGTTACGACTTTTATGCCTCTTCTGACTAAAAGATGCATAGCTGCTATATTTAGCAAGTGGCCATTTTCTCAAAGCATTCGACTAAGAAGAAAAAGAATGAGGAAACAATTGTTTCCTTAACCCACAAGAAGAAAATCTTGACTCGTTTTTCTTGCGTTATTGAATAATTTCTTGCCCTCGAGAAGCAAAAAAGAAAAAAAGAACTAAGTGTAGCGTTATAGAGGCATTTTGCATTACCAAATTTTAATATAGCACACACAGATTTCTCCTGGCAAAAGACGGAATTGGACTCAGTGGTGTGAATAAATTAAAGCAACAAATACGTGAATAAATGAAAACTAATGCCAAACAAGACATAACTGAACTAAAGCTGAATAATAGCTGAAACCAGGACTGAAAAAGAGGACCAGTTCATCAACAACACATCATGCTAAGCCAGGACAAACTCATGACTTCTGTAGTAACTAGAATCAATACAACAATATTATTGGCAAGAACAAAAAGCTTTGGCACACAGCACTGTGTCCTTCATGAGAAACCTTACAGAGTGACCATATAACCATGCCACGTCAGGCCTAGACTGCTGCAAATGCAGAAGTACCTGTCATGAGTGTCAGGAAAAGAAATTATACATTTAAGTGTAAATACTCAGGCTTAGAGAGAATAAATTATAGAGAATAAATCAAATTATCATTATGTGACTAACCCTGGACTAACAGATTCTTAATCAAACCAGATGGGTACTTGAACTGCAGAGCACTTCTTAAGAAACTAAGTGAAACAAAGTGTTATTGACTTCTTTTAGAAAACCCATTTTTGTTTCAGAAAGTAATGTTTTCCGTTAGCTAAGGGTGCTTTTGGTCACAGGAGGCGTACATATATTTAGCAGTATAAATAATGTAGATTTTAAGCGTGTCATGTAGGCTATTCATTCATACTGCGCATAAAAGGCTCCCACTGAAGGTAGTGCTAATTAGCGCTAACGCTATACCCAAACAGCTATCTGCACCGGTTCAGCAACCTCTTTGGTACCCTTTCTTCTCTTTTTTGCTGAGCGCTTCATTGCATTAATCGAACCACTCCTGCAGCGCAGTGTTTGTGGATAAGGAACACTTCCCTCAGTGGAACAAATTAGCTCCATTAGCCGTATGATAAAAGGGAGAATCTTCATTTCCCAATGTGAAGTCAAGCGGCTAAATGCAGCTCAGTGTGCTGCTCAGGAGAAGGACTGGAGAAGAGATTCAAGTTGACCACTGGGCCTCGGCCAATTTATTCTTCTACTGTCTCTTAATGCTCTTCCTTTTCATCCACATGGGATTTTTCCATCAGTGTCTATTTAAAGCTCTCCAGGAAGTAGTGCACCACAGCATTCACCCCACTATGTTGTTTTTGGATATTGTTCTTGTATCTGTTTATTTTATTTGAGGAGCTGCATCAACTTTAAAAGGAAATATTAAACACTAGAGTTCACCACATTAGACATATTGCCCCATGAGACACAATTCGTGAGAACCAGAAGGATTTCCAATTTTAGACCTTTTCTCACTCATCCTCCCATCCACAGCACACTCACTCCTTGCTAATCATGTCCCGACCCACATATTTTCCCCAATTTCACCACTTCCAACATTTTTTTCCCCTCCTTAACCCTGCACTAGCACCTTGCTCTCTTCCCCTCTCTGAACATGTCAGCTACAGCGTTCACTGACTTAACAACCTTTCAGGAGCCCTTTGGAGGACTCCACCCTGTTTCATTCCTTGTCCCCGCTTCTTCCTGAATCAGCTTAATTGCTATTCCCTTTTCCATCAGAGAATCCTAGCTTTAACTTCAGTCTTCACCACGTTTCTCCATGGCATTCGGCGGCTACCATTCACCTCCATGAATCTGAATCAGCTATAACCACAGATTCTCAAACTTTGCACACCAAAAAGTACACTACCTTCCCAGAAAATTATGCAAGTTGTGTCTAATGGACTGCAATGAGGTTGGGTCAGTGAGGGATGAAATAGAGACTATTATGATACTGGATAATAAAATAAAGAGAAAAGAGGGACTAAGCCTTTACCACATCAAGACAAACATATAAAAAATAACAAGAACTAAACAAGGACTAATCCAGGGCTAACCTATGATTGCCTATAATAGTAACAACACCAGTCACACTAAACGCAAGGAATCAAAAGACATTAACACACTTATGTTGGGTTCCCATGCTTTTTGGAGACATTACATCGACTTACATTTATTTCCTGGAGTATAGGATACCTACTTACCCAACCTTACAATAAACCCTAATCTAACCTATATATGAATTTTAAATCTTATTGTTGATCTAATAATGATTTTTGTCCCCATAAGAGAAGCAGGTTCCCATGAAGTGAGTGGGTATGCAGATTTTAGTCTTCACAATGCGATAATTACCCGCCCACACACACTTTGTAGCACACACTAAAATACTCCAAATGCATGACCCTTCTGAGCAACCGTATGACCTCTGACCCGGTCTTCCTGCTCGACTGGGCCCTATTAAAATACACACTGATTGGAGAGCTAACAGGAGCCAGAATTACCCCATAATGAAGAATGTCTGCTTGTGATCTTTTGTTCTTGAGTCAAATGAAATAACTAGGACAATCAAGATGGCTGATTGAAGTGAAGGATATTGGAAAAGTGTCTGCGGTTTCACGAATTGCTGACCTAATAGAAGGGAGTGGATCTGCTCTTGTTTTGTAGGTCGGTACACCAACATAAGTCGATAAGAGCCAATAGTGTGTGTGTGTGTGTGTGTGTGTGTGTGTGTGTGTGTGTGTGTGCGTGTGTGCGTGTGTGCGTGTGTGTGTGTGTGCGTGTAAGTGTCACATTAGCTATGCATTACATTATACTTGACCTTAAGCAAGTTTACTTACTCAAACTTGCATAGTGATGAATCACTTCTTTTACATGCTAATTAATATAATGAGCTGCAAATAATGCTGGATACAGGGAAATCAGTTTGACTTTTTGTTGCATTTCTCCACAAAAGCTAAATCAGAATTAAACAGGGCAAAAAGAAAGCCTTATTAACAAATGCAGGGTCAGTGATCAAGAGGGCAACATACTAACAAGAGGGTTTCTGGTTTCAGTCTCAGTGTGAAAATGTATATTTTCACCTACCCCTTATCCCAAAAATTCAGGCTCCGGTTCATAATGTCTGTTCAGATATGTTACATCCCCATTTTTAAACTAAAACATTGTAAGGGAAATGTAATTACTACTGTGAAAAGCAATGTTGTTGCAGTTTTGAATCATATGAAGTAGTTTTAGATCAATATTTTAATATCTCAAATTATAACCTACCTTTAATGGATACTTTGCAACTGATGTCATCAACATTCCCTGGGGGGTGAAGTTAAGTAGAGGCACTACTTAGACTTTAATCTGAGCTTTGTTTTAACACAACCTGACCAGAAAGAAGTGACATAGCTGGAACTACTACAGGTGATGAGATTCATGCTCTTAAAGTCGTCGCTAAAGTAGCGTTAGCCAACCGTTTTTCAGTTAGTCACACTTACCTTTTTGTTGAAAATCAGACAGGACCATGAACGCTCATATTGATCACAGGCTCATATTGATCACAGACTCATATTGATCATAGGTTCATATTGATCATAGGTTCATATTGCTCCAGGTTCAGTTTTCAGACAATCTTAAAACTTTTCGGCTGTGTCTGTGTACATTGTGACACCATGGAAACTTCTGAATATTCCACTGTAGGCATACTAAACTAAACTACACTCAATACTAAATACCTTAAAAAGCACAATATGTCTAACTTTAAATCACAACTGAACCACTTGGATCTTATCTACTGCTCAATCTTGGACAGTAATGATTCACTTTTCACCATTGTAATTGATATAATGAGCTGCAAATGATTCTGGGAAGTCTTTTTTATTTTTTTATTGTTTCCATTGCCATGAAGCTCTCCACCGGCACAGCTGCTACCCAGTTGTTTACTACTGTTGGCAAGCGCAGCCTCATTCATGTAGAAGACACCGCCGACAAAATGGCCCTGTGAGAAAGTAGTTGTGCATCTCTGTTTTGTATGCTTTTACAAGTGTGTTTATAAGACCACGTAAAGCCAATCCAGAGATTTGTTCTGGCATGCGTCACACATGTTTGAGAGAAAGCAGAAAATGTGTGAAACGATGAGGAACTGACGCAGACTGTTTTTCATTCCGACTGGGCAGGAAATATCGTGTATTGTATAGTAGTAGAGCAAGGTGATACCATGTGTTGCGCTCAAATCTGCCAGACAAATGATCTGTTCTGGTCTGGAAGGCAAAGAATCAAAATATGGTAATACTTGAGAACAACCTGAACCTTAATAGGGCCATGCAGGGGGTGTCATGAGTCAATCTCCATATTGGTCTGGTCACAAGTGTGGATAAATAATACATTCACTGTCAAGAAGGGGCTCAGGATATTCATGTGAGGCCTGGAATTGAAATAAATTATGCTTTTATGTTATTATAATATAGTGTATGTGTTCCAACCCTTGTCCAAATGATCCTCCCTGTCTCTCCAGTATCGGTGTTTGTGTGTTTTACATGATACTGATACTCAGCTTTTTATTGCTCAAGGGAGTTCATAAGTAATTTGGGTGCCATTCCATATTGTAGTATTAACTTGTGTATTATTAAGTTACAATAATTACTAACATACAAATATGAAAAGGAAAAATATTTAACAAGGATATGACATTGCCATTGCTTTAATATGGAGTAGTTAAAGGGCCCATATTAGGCTATTTTCTGAGCTATTATGATGTTTTCTCATCAAAAACATACTTGGAGTTGTGTTTTGTTTCATTCAGACATATTTAACACACCAACCCTGCATATTTAGGCTTAATTCTTTTCTCAAACAGAAAACTGTTCCACCTTGTGATGCCATGTGACAATACAGGAAGTGCTCCACTATGTGCTTAAACTCCATAACTTTCATTAGAATCATTTGGACAATTCCTACTCTGGAATCCCCAACCTTTACTAAACTAAATGTACAATGTAGCTGTTAACTTGAAAACTATTGCACTGTGACATCTTCAGATAGAACAGAGCGTTTTGAGCTTTGGAGCTGTAGACAGACTAATAATATAGGTTTACTCAAACATGTGTGAATAAAACTAAATATAACTCTGGATATATTTTTTATGAGTTAACAACATTCTATGGGTGAAAGCTCACAAGTCAGGGCAAAGGCTTTTGACCCTCTACAAATGTCTGTACAGAGAAGAATGAAACACACCATTATGCAGGGAAATCCTTGGAGTGCTTAAATACCTGTTTTCCATGGCTGTTCAAACTCAGCATGTCCATTCACCACCGTTTTCCATGAACTCTGACTCCCTCAGGCTTGTGCCCCACATAAAACACTGCAGCCTTGTTCGAACTCCTGTTTCACTGTGTAAGCAGAGCCAGGCTAAACATGCTGCAAGACTGGACCTCAGACACAAAGCCGTGCTCAGAAAGGCCAGACAGCTGCACTCAATTATATTAACTACTGCGGCCACAAAAAACACACACTCTCTGTCCAGCCACTGGCTCCAGCCATAATCAACGACTTATTCAATAAGCTCAAAGAAATGCTGCTCTTTGCTCTTTGGAGGCAGCCCCCTCCTCTCTCACACTGCCCCCTACACACTACTGCTCACTACCACATGTTTTACAAGAAAGCCTAGGTATATTATCTCTATTATGCTTATATTTTTATTTACGTAATGTTCTACTTTGCAAACACTATCATATTCCAATAGTAACAGTCTTCCATTTATATAAAAACTGAACTCTGTAACTTTTCTGGCGGAGGGTTCGCTATCTGCTTGTATCCGTTAAGATGTTATTGCTTTGCCTAGAATGTTTCATGCAGGTTATATAACCACAACAAGTCTGATCAGGTCTGTGGAGAGGTGACCCCACTCATTGTAAGAATGCATGTGGGACCCTCTAGAAAAAGAGATGAATGCTGAACATTCCAGACAAAGCATGTGTGAAGGTCTCTCTCACCAGAAAAGTTACATAGCGGACCTTTAAATAAACCCAAAACAACTGACAAAACTATTTAATGTATGACATAAATGTTGTTGTACTCATTGTATCACTCCAAAACTTTGATAAATGCAATGGTTACCTAATAGGTCCTTCTACATAAAATATTTAAGAGCACATATTTCAGTGGGAGACAGACCATTTCCTGTGGTGAAGAGGAAAAACTAACTGATTTTGAATGGTGATGATTACATAAAGCAAACTGAAGAACTGCAACAGAACTAGCTGAAGCGGTCGCCACTCCATCTGTCATTATTTTTAATTGAGTTATGCTTTGCACTGTAAAATGTGGGCACAGCATAAACAAATAATGTTAAACCATGATGGAATGCAAACTATTTGAAACTGTTGTGTGGTAAAACACAAGCTGCTACACAAGTTCTCATTGTAAAATTCATTGAGTTCTGACCATTCCACAGTAACACAACTTCATTCTAGCAAAGTTCCACAAAGCCTGCGTTTCTTCAAGGACTTCCTGTTTGGGGTCAAAGTTGAGTGCTTGGGGGATAACCATTTACCTGAAGAGTGAAAACAAAATTGAGGTTACGCGTGGAATCTGTGACAGCACTATATAAACATTCCCATGTAGTTCTTGGCCGTTGGAGCATCACACATTTCTGGCATTCAGCTGGAGTTAACATGTAATCCACAGGGAGGTGAGGAGCGAGGAGCGTAGCTTTAAGGATCAGTGCATGTGCTGATCAGAGCTGTTTTGCTTTGGGTTAGTCCTCCCCCACAAGGAACACACTGGCCTCACAAGATATGTTTTGGTTAATCATGGCATGTTAGGTTCAGAACGGCTGAAGGGATGTGTCAAAGACGTGTCAAAGAGTGTGTGAAGATATGGGTGGGTATTTATCACACTGTGTGGACTAAAATATGTATACACACTCACTTTATAGGGACTGCTTTCCTTATGGAGACAAAAACAAATCATCACGACAATTATACTTTATTAAATCTACAGCATGATTTAAAGTTAAGATATGGGTTAAAATAGGGGTTACAGTTAGTGTTTAAGGTTTAAGTAACTATGGTTAAGGTTAGGATCAAGAAATTAATGTGGTCCATTTAAAGGGGCACTATGTAACATCAAAGGTGGAGGGTTCTCAACTTGCTTGCTTGAAGAGATGTTATTTTGCATGGATTGTTCCACAGTATGACATTAAACATATCTCCCTTGTATTTATTCAATTACAGATGTTTTATAGCTCTAAAAATCCTTAAAAATTCTTATAATGTGCAGGCTTGCTTCTCCAAAGATCTGACCATTAACTTGTCTCCATTGTGATAATTAAGTTTATTTCCATACTGGGGAATAATCAAGGCAGAGCAGTAACATCTGCATGGAGACAAGTAGGTGGGAGATCCTCCACCAGAGAAGTTTGCGTGCGTGTGTGTGTTTGCCTACCAAGTTATTTTTGGCTATGATTCTGAAAGTTCAACAAAGATCTCGAAATAATAGTCAATAGTCGTTAATAGAAGATAGTGTTAATGAATTATATTTTAAGTTCAGTGTCTATTTGTAAATACATTTTTTCAACTTCATACATTTTAAGTGAGAAAATAGCCTTCAAAGTGGTTTTAAGCAACTGGAAAACCGCTATGTAAGACTGTGTTCAAGCTGGTTTCCATGGTGTACTCTGATTCACCTCATTAAGTTTAAACATGTTAACTAAGCCAGTCCTTTAGCTAGCTGTTTTGTGACCAATTGTCACGCCTAGATTTGGATATGGGTCCTTGGGAACTACATTGGTCACCCTTAAGACATTTAAAACTACTCGGGCAATGCAAGCACGAGTCATTGCCGAGTTTGCATTTAGCAGATTTCCTTAACACAGTGACAGGAGATTCAGTTGTAAACTGAAAAGCAAAATGCAGTTTGTGTTAATTGTTAAAGGTGCATTGCGAAACTTTTCTAATGCAGGGTCTGCCATCTTCCTTTCTTGCCTCTATACTGATGTTATTGTTTTGCCCAGAATATTCCACAATATAGCATTTGGATGTACCTATCAAGCAATGATTTAATCACTGGTGTTAAATTGCACAAAATACCACGAAATATATGCAATCTTACTGTGAGCGTGCTTGCCTCTCCATAGATAGATGAAAGGAATATTTTAGAACATTTTAGGTAAAGCAATAAAAAACAACTGAAGACAATCATGTTCTCTGGAAAAGTGACACAGTGCACCTTTAACTATAGAATGTAAGTGATTTGTAAAGTGTGAATGTGTGTTAAATCATCAGCCCCTCTTGTGTCCAGATTGTGCATTATAAATATTGTACTGTCCCATTTTCTCCTCCCTTTGTTTCATCTCACATGGGAAGAGGTCTGGCTGGAGACAGATGCTGGCAGCTGTTACAATGAATGTAGCTTTTGTCATCACTTCATCAAATAGACTGCTTTTTAAAGAATGCATGAGCACATGTATCATTGTTCTACAAACAGATAAGTAGAATAGACAACTTTCCCACAAGATGCAGTTCATGAAAATATGTCATGTTTTTGCTCACTTTTTCTCGTTAAGCCTTAACCTTGACTAATGTTTCCATTTCCTCCTGCGGCACAAATAAACACAATATGTTATACATTTCCTGATGTAACTAACTGCTTTATAATTTGTCTTTAATTTAGGTTACAATCATATTAATATAATTTTTTAACTTACACTAATACAAATATTTGTTTATTTTATGATGTGGACATAGTTCTTCTGAAAACTGTCAAGACCATCCCAGGTTAAATGTCCTATATTACACAAAATGGATTCTTTTGAGCTTTTAGCCATGTTATAATACTGTTACCTCATAAAAAAAACCATACCCATAGTTATTTTTTATTTTATTTTATTCATACATTTGCGTAATCCTGCTTTATTATTCTGTCTACATCCCCAAATCTCAAAATGCTCTGCTCCACCTTGAGATGTCAAGAAGTGGTAGTTTTCAAGTTAACAGCTACCTCTTACCTTTTGTTTGTTTGTAGAGATTAGCGATTCCAGGGTTGAAATGATCCAAATGATCCTAATGAAGGTGGATGGAGTTTTAAAAGCAGTTGAGTACTTCCTGTATTACCACTTGACATCACAAGGTGGAACAGCGTGTTTTCTGTTTGAGAGAAAAATTCAGCCTAAATATGCAGGGTTTGTGTGTTAAATGTCTGAATGAAACAAAACAAAACTCTAGGTATGTTTGTGATGAGGAAATACCATTGAACAACATAGAAAACAGCGTAATATGAGCCCTTTAAACAGTATAGTATTGAAACTTGTTTTAGTATTGATCAGTATTTATCTACCCAAAAGCCTTATTTGTCAAATATGCATTCACATGTGAAAAGCTGTAAAATCTGTCCAAATGACTATTGTTACTATCTTTGGCGAAGCAGCACTGAGTTATCACACTTCTTTGTCATGTGCTCCGGCCAATCACTAATCACCAACTCTTCCCCATATCCAGTTAGCTGCACCTGCGGTCCTCTGCTTCCAGCTCTTCTCTCTGATGCCAAAAACCCACCAAACCCTCCGCCCATTTCAAACACCACCCAACCACTCACAACTGGCGGAGAGAGAGAGAGACAGAGAGAGAGAGGAGCAACGATTATTATTTTTGCTGACACTGTAAGCCCACCGACATCTAATCAATAATGTTTTATACCCTTAAGGAGCCTGGACTGATTGAATTATATTTTGCAGTAAGTCAACAGTTTGCCACATTAAGCTAGAAATAACAGCTGTTTCGAGGAAAAATAGGCATACATCATGATTTTGTGTGGCAATATGGCCCTGTCTAATCGCAGCACTTCACGTTAATGCATACGCCACCGTGCATGCTCACTTACCGTCATGTACAAAAATGATTTCCCCAAAGCAAGTTGTCGATACATATAATACTATGTTTACTACTTTCCATCCATGTGAAGTGGGATCAAGTTAACAGTGCATTATGTACATTTGCACCTGCTTGACTCACTGGAGCTGTTTTTGTATTGGAATGTTCTGCAGACAATAGGCAATTAAACGTAGGTATCTCCATGGAGACAACCCGGTGACACCGCAAGTTACAAGTGAGATTTGTGCAAAGGCGACCCTGATCACAGTTAGAATGCACATTTCAAGTTTGTGTTTTTGTTTTTAGCACCAAAACTCTTTAAAGGGCCCATATTACGCTATTTTCTGATCTATGTTATAATGTTGTTTCCTCATCAAAAACATACCTGAGTTGTGTTTTGTTTCATTCACACATCGCTTCATGACATCACAAGATGGAACAAAGCATTTTGCACTTTGGAGATGTAGACAGACTAACAATAAAGGATTACTGAGGGTGAGTATGTGTAAATGAAACAATACACAACTCCAGGTATGTTTTTAATGAGGTAACAACATTCTAACATGGCTTAAAGTTCACAAGAACAAATCTTGCGTAATATAGGACCTTTAAGTTGAATAAATGCAAGAAAGATAAGTTCAAAATGCTATACTGTGGAACATTTCAGGCAGATTTCAAGTAGATGGTGGTCCCCCACCACCACTACCAGCACCAAAAAAAAAGTAAAAGTAGTGCCCCTTTCAGTTTAAATTGTGAATGCAAATGCTTATGCTTTCTTGCTTGCTTGCTTGAGACAAAGGTACGGTAGACAAAACAAAGAAAGACGTTATGAATGATGCAACGTCCATAAAGAAGTGCTGGCTATAGCAGCTACTTGACACTTTAACTGAGACATCAATTATTTATCCACGTTAAGAGCCTTGAGTGTCGTTGTGTAATAGGATTCAAGGGTAGGAACTTTAAATCATTAAGAGAAAGGTAGGACCATTACATACGTACACACCTTTGACCTGGCTGAACAAACGCCATATGACGAAAATGGCAGCCAGTATTCAGCTCTCATTCAAATCTCCATTAGATATTCAGCGTTTTTCCTCTGAGTTTCATTCACTGCACATCCATTTTCCAGGGAGAACTTTCAGCAGGATTTCTTTAATGTAAAGAGAAATGGAAATGCGCTCTGACTGCCTCCGATAAGACTTTTAATTTGCAACTGTAAATTGAAGCTATTTGTCTTCAAACTCCAACTTCTGTTTCAACTGGGCCATATCTCGGATCCAAATTTATCATGTAGGAATTAACTTGGATGCGTAAGCATACTGTGCAGAGATGATTATGTTTGCCTTGATCTATATGTATGTTTTTAGACACATCACAAAACATAAAGCATCAGCCTTAATAAAGCATGAACAAATACTAATTCAGACTTAATAAAATGGATAGGGTTAGGAGCAAGGGTACGTATTACATTATTAAGCCTGAGTCATTCTTAAGAAAATATTTGTTCATCATGAATAAAGTCTTTGTGCATGCTTTATTATGGCTAAGGTGTAGTTATCATATTCATTTTCCATAGTTACAGTAGTTAAGGCCAAAGCACACCGAGATGCTTTGATGTGCTGCAAAACTGGTGCCTCCAGGCGCACAACTGTGTGCAGTAGTGCGCCATCCAGCACCTCGATTGGAGTTTGTTGAATTATGGACATGGTACTGTGTCTGAAAACACATGCATTCTGCACTTCTGCAGTGAGTAGAGAGATGTCTCTACGCCTTTCCTCTCCTCTCACAGCCTTGTGCTGTGTCTCTCATTTTATAAGTAATTTGCTGATAAAACACTAATTTATACCATCACGGTTCTGGTGTCCATTGGCCTTAAGTAGTAGTTAATAGTAGTATAGTAATAACAGAATAGTTTGGGGCTTTATTGATTCTGAGAAAATCCATGCTGTTTCTCAATCTTTTATGTCGCTTTTCATCCTTTTTTACGTGTAAGCAGCCATGTTTGTCATTGATGCAAACAGACCATGCTTCTCTCTGATTGGTTAATCAGCCTGTCAATCACGCCCTCTGAAATCAGGGAGACAGGATCCACTTCAGATCTACTCATCTCATCTTTGTAAAGTTTTGTCAAAGCGTGTGGGTCTAGCTGGCAAGGTAAGTGGATGATAGTAAGTTATGTTTGACTTTTAACTTTACAATTCATATCATAGTTTGTATTTTTACTGAAATATACCTACACCTTTGACCACAGTTACCATGGAAGTCAAGTGGGAAAAAGGCGCCCAAACCTGTAGGCAGGTGGTAAAGGAGTGTCATTATCAGCTTATATAAAAGGTACTAAGGATCTAAGGTTGTGTGTGATGGGATTTCTACAGTGGTCTTAGTCTGTGGGTCACATAGGCTCTGAATGTGGGTAATGAGTTTTCTCTGCAGGGCAATGGGCACACTCCATTACAGAAGAAGCCCAGACAGTAGTGCTCCACCACACAGAGGAAGAAGAGGATGTAGCTGGGGTTTTGAATGGTAGTTAGCGTCTCCCTGGAGATTGTAGCCAGGCATGTCCACGAGCAAGCCCAGAGACAGTTCTCATACTCTGGGGGACTGTCCCTGTAGTGCTCTCTGGAAGAGCTGGAGCAAAGGTCTGGGGAAAGGAGCTATAGTAAGTAAGAAGTGATGGAAAATATATGATAAGAATAATATATACACAGAACAGATTCTACCAGTTTTAAAATGTGTCTGTACCTCAAAGGAGAAACTTGTCTTGGAGCAAGCTGCACAATACAGCATTACCTATTAACTTGGACAAGAGGAACTGCACAGTATCACAAAAAGATGGTCATTATGTTAATCAATTCATTATATATTATACTGAAATTACTAAGACTGCTACTACTACTGCTGCTGCTGCTGCTGCAACTACTACTACTACTACTACTACCTAAACTGCTTCCTTTTCCTTAGTGTTGGTGCTGTAATCAAATTAGCCGCTAATCTCAAAGTTACCTTTTGTGATTTAGACTTTGAAAAACTAAAATTATATATTTCCTGTGTGAAGCTGTTGTTTTTGTTGTCTGCAAATCTGAACCATCTTGTTCAGAGTCTTGCATTCACACGCAGACACATGTTAATCTTCAATCTTCTTCTTCTCCTGGAATGGCACAGGTTTGCTTTGTCTTCATAGTTTTATCCAAGTAAGTAACTTAACTTCCTATTTGCAATTAGATTTGATAGCCTGATAAAGGTAGGAGAAGATTTACTCTGGCTTCAACTTTAATTTAAGACTATTTCTATTCTATTTCTACCTTTCTACGTGTTAAAATGTTTACTCTACAATGTGCATTCTCTGGCGTTGAATTTCTGAGAGCTTTAAGGCTTAGTTTCACTGATATCGTTTGATATTGGGTATCGGCAGATATTTAACGCTTTAATATTGGAATCGGAACTGAAAAAGCTGGAACGGTACGGTGTACGTTAGTAATTTACATAGGATGAGGAAAAGTACAAATGGGGGGATTTATGTAGCAGTTAATTTGGGATAACCTGTGTCATTAAGTCACAGTCATTACAAATCACTGTAAACGTTGGACTGTATGATCTCAAGTTACTCAACCACATGGACAGTACACACACGAAAAAATAAAAATGGCAAGCTGACCTTTTTTAATCTATTCTGCCAGCTTTCTCATTTAAATATTAATTTTTAAATATTATGGGGTTCAAGAATGCACATTACTTAAAAACAGGGTGTGAATTTCCCACCCTCTTTATCTTAGATCTGTCTGAAGCTCCCTGAGCCCAGGTCCATCTATTACTTGTGTCGTTCTTTTTCTGTTTCACTAATTTCACCTCATCACACTCCCTCTTCCTCTCTCTCTTCCTCTGACTACAGCATCATTCCTCCCACACATTCCCACAAACTGCCGACCCAAAAAGCTGGTCACCCAAACCACAGAGCCCAGAAATATATTTGTCTAGAGGCCAGTGCTTTACCAACCCACTGACCGTACTGGGAAGGCTTATGTGCCAGGGTTTATATAGAGCTGGGAGAAGTGCTCAAACTGAAATACATGTTATATAATATGATAATAAAGGAACTACCCCAAAAATATATTGTAGTGTACCAAAAAACATGCAACAACAAGACATAATGTGAGTCTACTTTATTTAAAAATCTTATGATCTATGTTATAATGTTGTTTCCTCATCAAAAACATACCTGGAGTTGTGTTTTGTTTCATTCACACGTTTAACACACAAACCTGCATATTTAGGCTGAGTTCTTCTCTCAGATTGTGATGTCATGTGGTAAACCAGAAAGTGCTCCACTGTGTTTTAAACTCCATTTACCTTCACTAGAATCATTTGGATGATTTCAGCCCTGAAATTTACCATCTTTGCTGAACAAAAGGTAAAAGGTAGCTGTTAACTCGAAAGTGACTGCTTCATGACATCACAAGGTTGAACAGAGCATTTTGAGCTTTGGAAATGTGGACAGACTAATACTGAAGGGTTACTCCAACATGTGTAAATGAAACAAAACACAACTCAATCTCACAAGGTATGTTTCTGAGGAGTTAACACTATTCTAACATGGCTTAAAGCTCACAAAAGTCAATTTAGCATATTTAATGTAAATAATTCTAACCCTAATCAAGTATTAATACAGTAAATTAAAAGAATATTGCTTATTGTGTTTTGTTATGTGATGAAAAAGAGGGCTGACAAATTAATTTGCACTTTAACTACTAAACGTGTCCAAAACACAACCATAGAGCATACTTTGGCTGTATTTCCTTTTGTTATTTTCAATGTAATTTCTGTGCTGAATGCATTCTGCAACACTTTGTCTAACACAAATCTCCCTTTGGGACATTAAGGCATATTGGGTTGTAAACTATTGCAGCAAAAAACTAAAATGACCACAGTTATAGATAGTTAGTACTTTTTTTTTTTTTTTTTAAATGTGGGTTTAAAAGTTTACCAAAAACTCAATCCGCTAAAAACGTACTTGGTAAATTTATTATTTTAAGCTGAATATACTTGCTCTCTCCCACAGTTTATTTCCATTTTATTATTCCCATTTACTTGTGCCCTGTGGTTTTGGCCTGTGGGAAAATGTTTTGATTTTATCTGCCACTCACTACACAGTTGTCTTATTGAACAGAAATGGGCAGTATCCGGCCATTTTAATGCTTTCCACATGTCCTGCTGCTGCTGCTGCCACACACACAGCTACACAACACCAGCGCACAGGGGAGGGGTCCTCAAGGTCCACTCAACTCCAAACACAACAGTTTCCTCTTTACATCGACCTCTGTGTTTTTCCTCGCCTATAACTGCTGTGAGTGCTGCCACTTCCCACCAGAATTTGAGAATGTGTTTAAACAAGGTAAATGTATGGCGCCGCTAAGACTGCTGTGTCATTTTTTTTTTTTACCAGAATTTGTAGCTCTTGTATGAATGTCCCATTGATCGAAACTTATAATTCTCCAATGAAGGGTGAGTAGTGAGCTGAAGACGGCGAATAAATGTCAGGCTGAAGGAGTGTTAATCGTTCATGTGCAGGAGTCGGTGCGTGCATGCGGCCAAGTAAATGTCAACGTTTAAGATGTTAATTGATTTCTATAGAGTTTTATTATTCATTCGTAATCAAATATACGGCACAATGAGAGGTGTGTTTGTCAAAGTCTTTTCTCACCGCTCGTATCCATCAGGTTTAGTTAAATTATTGTTATTTTTTTTAAATTGTACAAGCTGTTCACATATAATTCAATGCAAGGACAAAATACAGACATTTAGTATCATGAAGTGGGGAGTTTTATTGCAAAGTTAACAAAACGCTGCAGTCTGAATCTAGAAAAGGCAATACTCGTTCCTAATATTAGAAGCTGGTTATTATCTTGCACTGCTGAAAGGTCATGTTCTGTTCTTTTCACTCTTATTGTTACAAGTATATGAACCATAAGAAGCTTCTAGAGTTTTATATGCAAGCAACCCCAATTAAAACTACTACTGCATGTGGATATGCTTTACGGAAACAGCTGTACAATGTAATGAAATTGTAATCTTTTAATCCTGCTAATAGTGTTCAGATAAGCACTTTATATTCAATTGGATATACAGTAATGGTATAACATAACGGCCATTCCCTTTAATTGTATTTTTAATATAAATACAGTTAAAGTAACCCCATTTTATGACAATGTATCTGTATATAATTATCACAAAATATGAATTTAACATTCATTTTTTTATTTATTTATTTATTTATTTATTAAATTATTATTATTATTATTATTATTATTATTATTATTATTATTATTATTATTATTATTATTATTTACATTATAGAATACTATTGTTATATACTATAGTTAATTTGTCTATAGATATTTTTAGCAATATATTGCACTTCAATTGTTACATTTTGGACAAGCATTAACGTAAACTTGAGAAACACCACATGCCAAATTCCAGTTCCTTTCTTTGACTACTTTTGATCCAAACTGACCACTACAGACAGGGAAGGCACAATTTTGGGGATGTAGTAACCCAGCTGTCTACTATCATGGTGCTGTCCTTAAACACTTTAATATTGAGGTCAAAAAGAGTGAGAAAGGGCGTGGCTTCTTGGGTTGCCAGTTCTCTGTTGATGAGTTCAGCGTTTGGTTTAAAATAGCACAGTGACAGAGAAGTGAGGATTAAGTCAGTGGTGTCAAAAGATGACGGCTGCCTGTCTACACTTTTCAAAATGCCACATGGATTAGTCAGATGCTAATGCTATTATAAGGTGAAGAGTGGGTGACCCTGAACTATGAAGTTCAAGTGAATTTGGCCACTAAAGAAGCAAACTGCCCATGCTGTAGGTTATTTGAACATTTTGGTGAAAAATATTATCTGAAGGGTATAGTTACTATAAGTTAGCATCGAGTGTGCTTTAGTTTTAAAATTTAGAGTTTTCCTCTCCAAATATTGATATTTTGCAATGACATCACACTGGGGTTCTACATCTCTATTGACGGATTGTTAGTTACCATGGTGACAATGGACACATTAGCAAACACAGACAAAAAAGTTTTAAAATTGTCTGAATTTCAAGAAGAAAAAAATACAAATTGGATTTAAACAACATATTTTCAGGAGTCTGTGATAAATACAAGCGTTCATGGTCCTGATTAGGTTCTGGTTTTCAACAAAAAGGTGAGACTGACTAACTGAAAAACTGTTGGCTAATGCTTGCTACTTTTTGAGTAACTTGAGTAACAGACCTTCAGACAGAGCAGTGTCTACAGTTAGCGTCACACCCCCAAGGAATGTTGATGACATCAGCTGCAAAGTATCAATAAATCTTTCATTACCTTTAATATTTTTTTAGGTTCTAGAAAGTTAGGCTTAATATAGCCTACTTCTAGATGGGGCAAGAGCCACTTTTCATGCCATTGTATTTTCCTATAAAATATCTATATTCACAAATTGACAAAAAACGGTATATTCACAAATGTTGCATCCACAGACTGTATAAAGAAGTGGACTAAGGGAGTGTGACATCACCCATAGCCTACAGTCGGCTACGGCTACAGACAAATGAAGCTCACGAGGCTAGCAATTATAGGGGTGAATTTGGAGCCGAGTTCCATATTATGAATAGGAATTTATTTTTGATGACAAAATAGCAAAATAAAAACACCAGTATCATGTAGAGTGGGTTAATACAAACATTTTAAGAACAAAATGATGAGGCTCACAGCAGGAGTTGGGGTGGGGTGACAGTTTTTCATTGTAAAATCGATGGAGCCGGAAAAGCCCCCATGCACAATTCCTATTTAAAACGTAGCGGCTAGTGGGTTAGCCATGTCCATTCTTGATTTTTTAACCCAGAGAACACAAAAAGTAAGGGTCAATGGGGTCCTTTCTGAGTACCTATGAGAACAGAACAATAATAAAGTATGTGGACGATTCTGTCATTCTGAGTTTGAAATGAAAACCAACATGGGCCAATTGTTGAGGACTTTGTAAAATGGTGTGAGTCATATCTACACCTAAATATATTCAAAACGAAGGATATGATTATTGACTTTTGGAAAAGTGCTCCTCAGAATGACGTCACATATATAAAGGGGCAGTCAGTTGAGTGTGTA
This sequence comes from Taenioides sp. WSHXM2023, assembly GCA_029959045.1. NCBI lineage: Eukaryota > Metazoa > Chordata > Actinopteri > Gobiiformes > Gobiidae > Taenioides > Taenioides sp. WSHXM2023. Next base: position 19,993,031 of record CM057090.1, read on the forward strand.
GACTCCTATAAGGATCTTGGAATACTCATTACCGGTAATTCAAAATTGAGCTTTGACAACAACTGTATTTTCACTGGTCTCGTGGTTTGGGAAGAACTTCCTGAATCAGTTGATTAAATGGACAAGTGAGGTGATTGTCCATCCTCAGAGCAGAGCAGACAGTTACAGCGGATGTCGCAGAGGATTCTAAAAGACGTGCAGCATCCTCTAAACTCAGGGTTTCAGCTGCTTCCCTTTGGTCAGCGGCTTTTAGTCCCAAGATCTAGAGTTATTTTAAAAGGAGCTTCGTTCCAGCTGCTATTGTACTTATGAATAAATTGTAATCTATTTATCTATCAATTTTAGTACCCGGTCTTGGAAAATCGTGTTTTTTAAATATTTAATATCTATTGTGATTTTTAGCGAAGCGTGATGAATAAATTAATAATTTATAGAACAAATCGATTCTGCACCGGAGCACTGTAACACTTTATTTGTAACTGTGTTTTTTATATGTTTAATGTGTATAGTGTGGATGAATGAAATGTGGGACCAGCCTCTCAAATCTGCAAAACAGATTTACCTACGGGTACAAATAAAGCAGCCTAACCTAACCATTTACCAAGTCTGTGGTTGAATCTGGTCATTTGCGACTTGACCCAACTCACTGCATTTATTCAAAAATCTACATTTGAACAATATTATATTAATCTGCACCCCATGTGTCTCATATGTTATTGGCTCATAAAATCTTAGTATGCCATCTCAAACCCAGCAATTGTTCATACATTTGTTGACATGCGGAATCACTCGGAGAACGAACAGGTACACCATGTTTTCTCACGTCTCGGCAGTCTCCAGAAAATACACTTTATAACTTCTCAGATATAATGCCTGGTTTTGACACCACTGTAACTGTGACACCACGCCGGCTTTATATTTTCTACAGAGTCCAATTGGAGCTGTCCAGTCCTCTAAGAGCTGTCGGACCAGAGCAAAAATGGGTCAAACCGTGAAGACATCTCAGCCTCACTATGCCACAGTGTCCCGTAAATGAAAGCAGTGCTCCCTGACAGGCTCATGTAGCTCCTCTCTGCTCCCTGTTCAAGGCCCACCGCAGGCAGACACCCCGACATTTCTCCTGCTCTTAAACCAAACTGACAAAAACAGTTTGTGTGTCATCTCTCTTCTCTAGCAGAAGTTTGTTTGAGTAAAGGATGTAGCTGTGCACGACACATGCCTCAAAGCTTTTTGCTACATGTGTCCTGCGTCATTTTATATTTGCTGCTGTCAGGGTTCACACTTGTTTTGGTTTGGTCCTGGTTTGAGCCCAGTTTAGTCCTTATGTAGACCCCATTTGGTCTTGCTCTTGTCCAAGTGTGGTGTCAAAATTTGCGTCCCCATATTACTGCACATGCTCAGGTCATGAATTGAAGAAAACTCTCGGGTAAGTGTTGTTTCTTATACGCAAATTACAAATTACACTGTCGTTTTACCACACAGTTATTCATATTTTTGTCTCGACAAGGACACGTTTTCATTTGGTCATGACATTATTTATATTTCTATATCTTGACATTTTCTAGTCTCAATACACTTTTTTTGTTAGTGTGGCGAGAGGGAGGGTGTTACTTTTATAAATTAATAGAACCACCAAATATTTAAAAGTCCTAAGTAATGCACGTTAAACCAACAACGCCACTCCAGTGGTCACACCTGGAGAATTAACAGGCACAGCACACAGGTTCGTTTTACTGAAAGGCGGAGACTGTTAACTTGACTTTGACAATGTTTATTTACAGGAAATAAATAAAAAACAAACTTTATTTTAAACACTATATTTTAAAAGGTATTAGACTTTAAAATGGATTGAGCTCACACACATGCACACACATAAGAAGAACTAGGGAGCTGGGATTTATGCCGTGAAGGGGTGGAGTTATAATGGGGGAACACCAAATTAATAAGACACACACACACACTACACAGCAAACGAAGAATCCACCACCACGAGGCTTGATTAACAGCTCCTAGAACCAGACATAAAATTATTACATTTTTTGAATAAAACAGATAAACAGTGTATTTCCTGCAGTGCACAGATTGCAAAGTCCCGCCTCGCCCCACAACGCTCCCACAGTCAGAGGGGAGAACCACGCAGTGAGTCAGGGTGGCACGCGCACTGTATGGCCCTTAAACAGAGTAGCTGGGCCCACGAGGCAGAGCGAGGGGCGCGATAGGCCTCCACAAAGCGGACCGGGGGTGCCCGGTGAAGCAGCAGGGCAAAAGCGGCAACACAAGCACAATAAATATTTTAGCAGCAGTGCAAAGGACAGAGCAAAACAGCAGCGTCTAGAGTAAAAAATGGAGGACTCGTTATTAAATTAGAATGGGGAGCTCACACATCAGAAAACAGGCATTACTCACCACTTTGAGCTGAAATGCAGCTCCAATGAGGGAGAGGCTCGGCTAAGGAGCTACGCTGGTTGCCTAGCGATGATACAAGCTACATTAGCATGCTAAGCGAAGCCTGAATGCCATGACCAAGGGTGTAAGCTTACCGTTGACGTGGTAGCAAGCAGCGTGGGTCCGCGTACATATGCGCAACTGTCCGTGCTACAAATAGAGTTTTCAATCAGCGACATAAAGCCAAGATTTTGGAGAGAAAAGGGGAACTGCTCTTACCGGCGGTGAGGCGCAAGGAAACACGGAAGTGACGTGCCACAGGGCAGGCGGATGCGCAAGTGACCAATGAGAACTTAGCCCGCCAATTGATAGCCTGCCCCCAGGGGCATAATGCCACATCAGCCTAATCAAAAAAGTCAACTACTAATTTAGTCAAAGTTAAGATTAATAATGTTAACTAAAATATTTCTATGTTAAATAATCAGAGTCAAAAGCTAAAATGTTCTTTAGTTGTCCACTTGTGAAACTTTAACACAAAATAGCACTTCTCAAAAAGGGAAGCAGAAATACCTAAGAGGGAACAAAACTCCATGGGGGAGTATAGCTTGACAGAACACCAGTTTAGTCCCAGTTTTTATGTAGTGTATGTATGTAGTGTCAAATAGCCTTCCACTAATATTCAAGAACTTTATTGTGGCTACTATTTTAATATTAATATTGCCTTGATTTATGCTGCCAGAGCAAGTGCCAGGCATTTCAGAAAACCAAAGACTTACCGAACACAACATTTGTTATTCTAGAATTAAATTTAAATATATTCTACAGGTTAGAAATAATTTAACAACAAAATGCATATTGATGATATTAGCATATGTTTTAGCATGAGTCCTCACTCAAAAAGGAACCATATAATTGGCAAGGTACTACTAGTTGTAATAGTAGTAGTAGCAGTAGTAATAGTAAAAGTAACAGCAGTAGTAGTAGTAGTAGTAGTAGTAGCAGCAGCAAGAAGTACTATGTGTGCTTGCTCATAGTACACATGTTATTTATTCATTTAACTCAGGATCATGTCAGAAGTCACTATGGATTTTCCAAACCAAATAAACACATTAGCATTCAGGGATTAGCAAAGGGAGAAAAGGCAATGGCCAGAGAATTCCAGGGGGAAATACCAATTCTTGAAAAGGAGAAAAGAAATTGTTCTAAATCTTTATGGTGTGGCAGATGATGAACCTTGAATGCACTGTGCAGCATCTCCGCCCCTTTTGTCTGGACCATAGCAAGCCTGGTACTGCCTCTCTCACAAAGCCCCTCTCCCCTCCCATTCAGCACCAAAACACACCACGGACGTGCTCTCACTACCACCATTTTATAGCTTGTCCATTTTTCAATAGGTCCTCTCTCTCCCATGAGCCTCTGCTGGACTTTGTAATGGAAATGTGTGACGTGCAAAACAGCACCAAAACACCACTGCCTGCCTTCATCTGTCGTGGCGATTTTACGGTCTGGGTGAGGACAGAGCGTTTGGGCGAGGAAGGTGGCATGGTGGTGAGATAGTTTATGACCGGGGCTGTCCCAAAGACCCATGGGTTAGAGCTACGTTTGACTGAACAGCTCATGAATTGAGCCCAAAGCTGGTTAGCACAAGGGAACCAAGGCCATTCACTCAGTTCAAAATTATTCATTTATGTCTATGGGGTGTTGTGTGCATCATTTTTGTGTGTAAAATAAAAAGCTTTTAGGTGCAAACATGACAATTGGGAGTGTGTATCACTGATATAGATGGAGCTACTGGGTTTCTAACTGAAGACACAGGCAAATACATAAGAGTCAGAACAAAACAAGGCCAGAAATACAGTAAGTAAATATGTATGCTACTTCAAGTACTACTTTTACTACTACTCCATCTCAACATTGTCTTTTCCATATTACACTGTTTCCTGATCCCTCTAATAATGTTGTTTCCTCATCAAAAACAGACCTGGAGTTGTGTTTTGTTTCATTCACACATGTTTAACACACAAACCTGCATATTTAAGATGAATTCTTCTCTCAAACAGAAAACACATTTTCACTAGAATACGTTGGATGATTTCAGCCCTGGAATTGCCAATCTCTACTGAACTAAAGGTAAAAAGTAGCTGTTAACTTGAAAACCACAGCTTCATGACATCACAAGGAGGAGTAGAGCATCTTGAGCTTTGGCGATGTAGACAGAGTAATAATGCAGCATGGTGAAGGAAATGTGTGTGAATGAAACAAAACACGCCTCTGGGTATGTTTTTTTTTTGATGAGGTAACAACATTCTAATGTGGCTTAAAGCTCAAAAAGTCAATTTTGTGTAATGTAGGACGTTTAACAATAATTTTGCATTTGATTTATACAGTGCCTTTCAAGACACCCAAAGTACTTGGCTATGCATTATTCATTCACTCCACACTAGGCTTTTATTATAGCCACACTTGCCCTGGGGTAGACAGAATTGAGACTGCCCATCTGCGCCATCCGCCCACCTGACCACCACCCACATTCGCACACACACCACATTCATACTAGACAATGTGGGTGAAGTGTCTTGCCTAATGACACAACAACCATTTCTTCTGCTTTCAAATGTCACGCACAAAAATGATGACTTCAGTCAATTACTTACTTGTATAAAATAACCACATGCCCTTGGTGTGTGAGTGTGTGTGAGTGCATGTGTCTATGTGTGCATGCTGGAGTGTGTGTTTGTGTGCGTGCATGTGCGTGTGTGTGTCTTTCAAACTGCAGTGTGTAGAACCAAATTCATTTAGACAGTGCACGGATAAGGCAGCAGGGATTTTCCATCATTGATTTGAATGGGGCTAGTTACATCTGTGGCTCCCTACACAAGCTTAAAGGATTATTAAAGCAGCCAGAACTGGTCCAGTGTCATTGCTCATGTGCCCCAGAGAGGAGTAGGAAAGAGGGGAGGAGGAAGAGGAGGGGAGGAGAGGAGCAAGAGAGCACAACAGGAGAAAAAGGAAATTTCAGAAATGAAGCAATGAAGCACTGGAACCAGATGTAATGATGTATTTGACTTCTAATTAGGATCTTGTTAATCACTAGATGGTCATGGCAAGCAAGGGACTTATGTTTAACATTTGCATATACAATGTATGAATAAAATACCATCTGTACAACTTAAAAATGCACAATATAACATTGCTGGTGGGGAGATATAATAGCAGTGTTTAGAACATAGCATTATTCAATTGTCTGTGCAGCTTAACACTGGCCGCCCACTCCTCTGTATAGGGAAAATGAATGGAAAATTTACATTCGGACCCAGAGCGTGCAGTCACTGTTGAGCTCCATTGCTAAAAAATACTCATTGGCACACATGCATTCTTACTGTGATCTGCTTGTTTCAATGATAAAGATTTTGGTTAAAGCAATTCCATCTCCATAGCAACAAGCAGTGGCAAACCCTCTAGCAGGAAAGTTACACAGTGCAGATTTATGTCAATCTTAAGTTAGATTTAGTAAGTATGGAACAGCAATGCTAAGATGCCAACCCTTCTGAGCAAACTAATTATAATTTAAGGACTGAATGAATTTGGTTTTGGTTTGGTTTTCACTTGAAAGCTTTATCATTTTTATTTATACTCCTTCAACTACCCAAACAAAAATCTAATTACAAAATATCACTCAATTTTAAAGTATAGGCCCTCTGATAAAAATGGAAACCTCACATACCTGGTTGAGTGAGCTGAAATGCTTTCACTGCAGCTGAATGGATTTTGATGTGCTTCACTTTTCAACCCCATCATCTCTGACCACCACCAACACTCACGCACACACCACATTCATACTAGACAATGTCTTGCCTAATGACACAACAGGAGTTTCCACTAAAGACACTACTGTACAAATTTGGCACCTGCATAGATAGAAATGCATATATTTAGTTAATATGGAACAATAATGTCAAGATGCCACCCTTTTTGAGCAAACTAACTGTAATGGAATAAGTTCATTTGGTAAACATTTGTAACTTTTTTTCACTTGAATGCTTCATCGCTTTTATTTTTACTACTCCAACTACCCAATCAAAACATCGCATTACAAAAAAATCACACACTTTTAAAATATAGACCCACTGATAAAAATGGAAACCCCATATACCTCCATCTGCCTGGTTGAGTGAGCTGAAATACTCTTTCACTGCAGCTGAATACATTTTGATGTGCTTCACTGTTCACTGTTCCTCGTCACTTTCCTCAGTTCTGGTTTTGTCTGACAGCAAACTTAGTCAGGGAAAGCTTTCTCAATGTAGCATAGACACTCAATCATTCCAGCCGCTTCTGGTGGAGCTTTTTCAGGTGTTGAAAATAGACATTGCTGCTGGCAACGCACACTGCACTTTAGCTTCTATGTTTTGCCTCAAGTCGACTTTTCCAAATGTGGGATATGGCCGAACTTCACACAAATGCATTCTTTCAAAGTTAACTCCGAAATGTATGGCAACTAAAACAGTTTCAATTCACCAGCATCCACCAATCAGCTATAGCTTTATGACCACAGATTATTATTATTATTTTTTTTTTTTATTTCACTATTTCCATCATGGCCTTCTCTCAAATGTAAATGACTTTTACATGATGCAAAAGTTTTTTTGTTAGTATTTCGTGTTTTGGTTGATCCTTGTAGTGGATACCTCTGCCACCTCTCCACAGTGTTAGTATTTCATTTCATTTTATTTACATTTTCATTAAGTTAATTATAGCACATAGTTTAATTTAATTCCTTTATTTAGACTTATATTTTCTAATTTTGGGTGCACACATTTTAGTTAATATAAGTCTGAATTATTACTTGTTTTTTTTTTGTTTGTTTTTTGTTTTTTTGAGTGGCCAGGCGGAGGACCCTTGGCAGAGACCATCCACGCTGAACAAAAGGGGGGAAGCACTATTTAGTTTTACTAAGTTAGTTTGTTTGAGGTTACTTTAATATCACTTATTATTTTCTGTATTATAAATATTTGTCTTTTTATTACTTTAATTAAGTTAAGTAGGTTTAGTTAATTATTTAATGTAAACCCTCGATGGACTTTCACACTTTGCAGCAGCAGAAGAACATCTACAACATTTAAAAGTTGTCTTTGAGTGTCTCCAGAATGCAGGTCTAACAGTAAATCCAGCCAAGTGTGCCATTGCCCCAAAAGAAATTGAAGTGGAGTGGTGAAGCCACAAGTCCAGAAAGTGGAGGCCATCCAGTCCTGTCCTCTCCCGCAGACACAAACACAACTCCGGTCCTTCCTGGGAATATCAGGTTGGTACCATAAATTCATACGCAACTCCTCTGCCAGAGCTTCTCTGCTTACAGACATGACCAGTCTCAGAGGCCCAAACAAACTGTTGTGGTCTGAGGAAGCCAAAGAGGCATTTAGAGACATCCAGCAAGTTCTGAGCAAGGACCCTGTGCTCCACTGCCCTGACTCCCAGCAGGAATTTGTGCTGCAGACGGATGCATCAGACAAGGGTCTTGGTGCTGTGCTGCTTCAGGGGCCCCCACATTACCGCCATCCCATTGCCTTCATCAGCCGCAAACTCTACCCCAGAGAAATGCGCTATTCCAACATTGAGAAGGAATGCCTGGCAATCAAAAGGGCTCTCGATTCACTCCGCTACTACCTCCTGGGAAGACAGTTTGAGCTTAAAACTAACCACAAAGCACTCAAATGGTTGGGGAGGATGAAGGACACAAACGGCAGAATAACCTGCTGGTACCTGGCTGTGCAACCCTACAAGTTCGAGGTGCAGCACATCCCGGGCAACCAGAACACCACTGCTGACTACCTGTCCCGCTGTGCGAGCGAGCCTTCGGAGGAGGGGGAGTGTGTGGTGGATACCTCTGTTACCTCTCCACAGTGTTAGTATTTCATTTCATTTTATTTACATTTTCATTAAGTTAATTATAGCACATAGTTTAATTTAATTCCTTTATTCCTTTTAGACTTATATTTTCTAATTTTGGGTGCACACATTTTAGTTAATATAAGTCTGAATTATTACTTACATTTGTTTTGTTTTTTTGTTTTTTTTTATGTTTTGTTTTTTTGAGAAGCCAGGCGGAGGACCCTTGCCAGAGACCACCATTAAACTGTTGCTTTAATTAAGTTAGTAGTTTTAGTTGTGTTCAGTTTAGTTGGCCCTTATGTATTTAAACCCACCTGTTCTCTGTCTGGGGGCATTTATTAAATGTATACCTTGCCTCTGCCTTTTTCGTTTGGTCCACTACAATCCTCAAGCAAGTACAAAAAGTAGAATCAGTTTGTGTGCTCACTATACGCCAGCTAATGGGATCCCAAATTCAGTTGTGATTGCATTGCCATGTTTTTTGTTTGTTTGTTTGTTTGTTTTTTTACTACAAATATCTGTACACCACTTACTTCAATGCACTATGTAACTTTTCTTGTGGAGGGTCATACACCTACTTGTCTCCATGGAGATGATATTGCTTTGTCTGTTAGCTGTACAGCGTGGCTTTGAATCTAAATACCTTGGAAAAACATGTTGCTGTGAGAAGGCTTGCATCAGATCTGACCTGCAACAGAAAAGCAGGTCATTAAACTGTCTCTATGGAGATGCCATAGTGTGGAACAGTCTGTGGAGACAAGCAATTGTAGTCTCTGCTAGAAGAGCTGCATACTCAGCATACAGACTGGTCAGTGTCCAAATGTTGTAGAGTCTGCCTGAGCTGCATAAAAAAATATTATTAAAAACTAATTTATAGGCACAGAGCAAGTGGAATCTTATCTCAGCAGCTTCATGCATATAGATTCCATTACAGATCCAGTATGATGGGACAGAGACACTGGGAGGCTCTTGGGCTGAAGGTGAAAATAGTAACCCTTCCCTGTTAAACTGCACCATACTGTGACCATACAAGCGTTCAAGAAAATGCACACAACATCCTTCTCGTGCTTTAGACCAAACTCAAATTGAAAAGGGCAAATCTGAGTTCGCACACCTTGGTAAGACTAGCCAGTGGCGACAGTCTATCTCCAGCTCGGCACTGCTGAAAAGGGCACAGTGAAAATACTCCAGCTCTCAGCATAAAAGGAGCTGACACACACACACACCCGTCCGCTAGTTATAGGCAGGGAGCAGGCAAATTCACACAGAAAGCCCTTTAAACTTTAATCATTCAACAGGATTCTTGTCCGTTCTAGTTTCAAGACAACTGCAGTGATGTTGCAATAGTAAAAATTCATTTTTGCATTCAAACTGAGACACCAGTTTATTTCAATGGGTCAATTCAATTTGAAGTTGAAACAATAAGAAGCCCCATACTTATTGATATCTGCATCCACTATAATTAAAATCACATGTTAAAATCATGTTTACAGTTATACGTTTTACATTGGTTTGCTCTTGTTTATTTTCATGACTCTCTGATTTCCATTAAATTATTCAACAGATTTGATTTGTGTCTTTTTTGATTTGTTTTTCTAAAGCATTTAAAATATTCACTGAACTTTAATCTTTTAATAACAGTGCATCTTAATTTTAAATTAAGCAGAATACATTTTGTAACATTTAGAATTGTTGCTTGTTTATTGCTTATTATTCATAAATTGTTCAGAATTTTCCTGATTTTTATTTATTTATTTATTTAATTTATTTAATTATTGGACTAATCAGTTTCCACTATTCTTGACTGGTTTAATTTTAGTTTTGCCAGAAACAAAATAATTTTCCAAAGATAATTTAACTGCATTTTTTATTTATTACTTTGATTGTTTGTCCTGAAACACTGCTTGTCTAATTACTCATTTTTGAAAGTACAGCAAAACAAAAGCATAATTTTTCCACATAGGTCTCTAAAAATTCAAAGTTCTCTTTTCTGACTCGCTAATATTACCAGCACAACATCTCCAGTCCTTCTCTTTATTGCTGCTCTGCATAAAATAATAACAGTATGCTACGACATTACACTGTGCTTATATGCTCTGCTGATGTTATTTCAGATTTATGGCGACTCTAAATCTTCTCTGCTCATTCCTAGCTACCATTTAAAAAGCAACTTGAGATGTTTATACATTTATTAAACGGCCTGAGATTGGGTTGTTCTCGATGAGATAGTAAGAAGGCAATATGTGGTGCAGCAATAGTGAGCCTGGTATTGCAGCAAAGCAGGGAACAAAGTGCTGTTATTAAGGGTTCACTGTCCAATATGAAATCATAAGCCCCCAGTAGAGCAGCAGTTACCAGCCGAGTACATGGCTGGACTCTCAGTGAACCGTTAAACTATTGAGACACATAATGCCTTGGATGAATAGGTTTTAATACATTATTGATGGCACTGGGGATGGTTTGTTGGTTTGTATGGCGGTCCTTGGAGAGTACTTCAAAGTAGACGACTGTGGCCTGTTTCATGTCCTGTTTGCCTAACAAGAAACTTTGAAAATCTATAAATAAGTAAAATTACAAAACCAATGTGGAAAAAAAAAAAACAAGTTTAAGCCAATAGGTAAAATAGTGGTCAATTTTGACAAAGATAACTTTATGCCAAGACTCCTTTACTTAAATAAATCTCCAGGATAAAAAATATTGATGATGTATGCAGATGCATAGTTAACATAAGAGTAAAATTGGAGTAAAATTATGTGTAGAACATAAACTGAATGCCTTTAAAGAAACGATATAATCCTCATTCATCCATGAGTGGTTCAATGTATTCTGTTTTTGTGATCAACACGTTTCAGCTCCCATCCAGAAGTCTTTTCCAATAGATGGTACTGGTTTGAAGCACTGGGAATTGATCCTACTCTGACTAACTGACTAACTAAATCCAACCCCAACGGGAGGAGTTTAGAGTGGCACTGCCTTGCCCTTGTTTACAGCTATCACATTATGACTAGTTATGTCCCTGCTGTGTGTTGACTGCCTCACCTTCAGCATTAAGTACCTGATTAACATCTGATTGACTTGTTGTGATTTTTGTCCACAGCCTGAGAACACTTCTGTAAACAGTTGTAGATTAAAACACAGGCCGTCATTTGTGTTCAAAGAGGGACTGTCACCAAAACTCATTTTAAATAAGACTTGTACTAGTTTAGCCGGGATTTAGTCAGTCAAGATTTGTTTCAGTTTCAGTTTATTTTTCATTCACTTTCAGCTTATTTTCAGTCGCACACAATATTTCACATAAACATATTCAAAACAATACGAATGCATTGTTTATATAACAGTGACTGAAAAGGCAGAAGGAAAAGCTCATCAACACCTGCCTAATCTACATGCTATTTTACAAAACAAAATGATGAAAAGAGGAGAGTAAAAGAGAAAGACGGTTATACAAACTTCATTTACAGACATATTTCTCAATGTCCAATCCTTTTTTGAAAATTGCACTGAATTGCACATTTTAGTTAGCATTGTTCCACATTGTACATCAGCAAAGGAAATGCATCTATATCTAATTTATTTCTTTGTTCTTGGTAAAGTAAATTTGTATTCATCACATAAATCATATCTGCTCTCAGGAATTGATAAGCGCCTTTGAATACATTCGGTATGTGTCTTTGTTTTTGCTTTAAACATAAGCTATCATTTGATAATAATACACATTTTTAAATTTCAAAAGATGTGATTGAAAAATTAAGTTATTGGTATGATTATAATAACTTGCATTGTTAATGATTCGTATATTTAGACCCACAGTGGCTCCGTGGTTAGAGAGTTTGTCCAACAACCTGAAGGTCAGCGTCCAACTAGAAGTATTTAGCAGGATTTTGACAAAGTAGTCTGAACACAGCATAAGGTATTATTATTAGTAATATTATTATTATTTTAGACTTAATCTCACTTCTGTTATCAAGACAAGACTGAGTACCACTTGAAGAAGCCAGCTATCTCTATGGGTAACCAGCTAAAAAAAAAACAAAAAAACAGATCTGCAGTTACTTCCTGCTTAACCTAAACCCCAAACCTGACCTATTTCAAAAAAAATCTGAACTTTAAAGGGCTATTATGCTATTTTCTCTCCTTGTGATGTCACGCTTTAATAAACTCTTTACACCTTCACTAGAATCACTTTGATGATTTCAGGTCTGGAATTGCCAGTCTCTGCTGAAGTAAAGGTAAAAGGAGCTGTTAACTTGCAAACTAGCACTCCATGACATCACAAGGTAGACTGAGGTAGAGTATTTTGAGCTTTGGAGATGCAGACAGACTAATAATAAAAGGGTACTCAAATGTGTGAATAAAACAAAACACAATACCAGGTATGCTTTTGATGAGGTACAAATGTTCTAACATGGTTTAAGCTCACAAAAGTCAATTTGCTTAATATAGAAACTTTTAATCATGTTGTTGATGCAATTATAAAGACATTTACATCATGGGGACCTGATTTTGTACTCACAGGCCCTCAGGAAGCAAGTGTGTGTACAGATTTTAGTCCCCACAAACTCATAAATACCTGTCCACTATGTATACAGGGTGCCATGCCAGCTTTATTTCCATGCTCAGTGTGCCATGGGTCTGAAAGCAAAGTGTGTTAATAAGGGTTAGCACATAGGCACACAGTTCAGTGGGAGATGTCATGGAGATGTTTGATCCAGAGTATTCTCCAGGGCGTGGTATGGGCTTTGGTTTAGCTCAGATTTTCTCACACTCTGCATACAATATTATTCATGAGAAATGCAGTTTGTTGGAGAGGACTGCCATGGTTTGTGGCATCGTGCTCCAGACCTCTGCACTCATCAAACTTTCACCATTATACCAGTCTCAACTCCTATCTAAAATAAGTCAACTTCACCTTGTCTGGTTCTGTAAAAATAATAAGGTGTGATGATCCATGTTTGGTTATTTATGAGATAGTAATGGTGGTCATAAGAAGTGTAGGTATGTGCACATCTCTGCATGGTGCTATGAACCGTGAACACAGAAAACGAGACAAAGCCTGCACACTCACTCCCAAATGGTCTTGTTTTCTATGGTAATAAAATACCAGACAGGATCTTTGAGCTGAAGGTGAAGCATAACTGGGACAAAAGATTCAGCAAGATCAATATGTAAACCTCAGTATTGAAGATGCACTGTGCCGTTTTTTGGGTGGGGAGCACACCACCTGCTTGGCTCCATGGAGATGTCATTACTTTGTCTGGAATGTTCCACAGCATGGCATTAAATGTATCTATGCTACATTTATTAAACTTAAAGTGTTTTATTGCTGAAAAATACCTTGAAAAACATGTATTTTCACTGTGATTTTACTGGGAGTGGGCTCACCTCTCCACAGATCTGACCTTTTACTTTTTGATTAACAGAGATAGGCAATTCCAGTGTGAAACCATGCAGATGATTCTAGTGAAGATGTATATATTTTAAAAACACAGTGGAGCACCTCTTGTATTACCACATGACATCACAAGGTAGAACAGAGTGTTTTCGGTTTCAGAGAAGAACTCCAAAATATGCAGGTTTGTGTGTTAAACATGTATGAATGAAACAAAACACAACTCCAGGTCTGTTTGTGATGAGGAAACAATTTGATAACAGAGATGAGAAAATAGCCTAATATGGGTCTTTTAAATGCCATAATTGAGAACGGCATTAATTACGACTTTAGACCATGAAAGTCTTGACCTTGTATTGGGTTTTTTTCATACACTGACTCCCTCAACAGCAAACAGCAAACAACCATTGACAAAACAACACCGAAATATTAGGAACATGCCTTGGATATTGAACTGTGCTCAACAAATCACTTGTTTCAGTCCGCGCACTGCTTAACGCTCGTAGCCAGCAGCCATTTTTAATCAACAAGCATAACCACATAAATCTCTGCTTCATTTTGTGTACCATCTCTCTGTGTGTGTACTTTTCCGTCTTTGAGAGAAATGTTTCAAAAGACTTGAGCTGAGGCAGGGACCCATTAATCTTCATTTTCCCTTTGAGCTGTGAAATTAAATAGCCCTAACTCTGTTTACCTCGCTTTGAACAATGCTTAAAGTTAGTTTGTGTATGGAAAGATATGACCAGACAGTCCGATTAAATCTGCACCCTTCCCATTTCTCAAGCAGCGCCTTCAGCGACCCAACTGCAGCCTTATTTATCTCCATAATGAGAATGACTATAGGTGTGAACCTGCTTGAAGAATGTGGGTTTAAATGGTGCAATCATTAAAATGCCCTCCTTTATTTCCTTGTATACACTGGGGGTTTACATGCATAACACAAAACCTTACTCTTAAGTTAATTGTCATCTATATCACACTGCTGGGTTTCAGATTGCATCACAGCATTCTATAAGCCAATAATATTTAATACAGATGGGGGGGAAGCTTTCATGACAAAGTACAATGTAATGAACAGGATAACTGCCCCACATCTGGGAGTATGGCATCATCTCATTCTAGAATCTGAAAACCACCAATACAACATCATTAAAAGTTCACCAAATAACCTTTTTTCGTTGGGGGTTTGTCACCTGCTTGTTTCTACGGATATGTCATTGCTCTGCCTGGAATGTTCCACAGTATTAAACAGCATTTTTTGTTTTATAGCTCAAAAATACCTAGAAAAAGAGGCATTCTTACTGTGAGCGAGGTTGCCGCTCCACAGATTGGACCTGTAACTTGGCCTGGTTTGGTCTGCATGAAAATAGAAAGGTTTAATGCTTGACAAAGCAACAAAAAGTAGTTTAAATTCAGGAACTGGTTTAGTGAAAATGATCGACTACATGATCTATTTGACATGTGATCTATTGGCCTTTCAAATAGCTCACAGTACAATAACGTAAACAAACTCACGACCACAAAGACTAAGACCAAAAGACCAGCTATAAAATGCTTCCAATATCTAAACATGAATATGCTGTAAACACTGCACTTTATAATGTAAGAAACACCTCTCCTAGCTAGCGGTTTAGCAGGGTGAAACAAGCAACAGCTCGTCATTTTGCCGATGCTGTGGTGTGATTAGGGCCATTTTCACACCTGGAGTTTTGAAAAGTTTAGGTCCACTCTTACTGCTCATTAGTGTACCATTGTACAGTTTTTGTTTGGTTCTCTAACTTTTGCTTTCACACCACAGTGTTAAAATCTGGACCATAGCGCGCTCCTTACAGTTTATCATTACAATGGGGCTGTTGTTACTTCAGATGGACAGATTCAGTACAATATCCTGCTAACAGGTCATGCACTCAACACCACTTCACAAAAACAAATCAGACTTTGCTCCAATCTGAGAACAGCTTTTTTTTTTTTTTTTTTAATCTAACCAAATGTGAAACTAAATCAGTGACATTTACATTCCCTGGAATGTTCCACAGTAAGTTATTTTGTGTATTTATCTCCAGACAACTGAGTCTGACCTATAGATCTATACCATAACAAAAAACACCAAAGCAATAATATTTCCACTGATAACCAGGTAGCTGACCCCCACATAATGTACCTAAAACTGTAAATTGTAAGAACCTTTTACAGCGCACGATTCTAATTACAGTCTGCTTGTAATGATTACATGTTGTGAGAAATGTAAAAACTTAACCCAACCGCTCAGGTGTACCTCACTGAAAGAAAAAAAGAAAGAAAGAAAGATGTGAGAACCCCTCCCTGTTAGCCTCCTGCTTCTACTTTTAAAACTTCAATTATAACTTGATTAAGGCAATAATCCAAATGCCTTAAATAGCACTGATTGTGAAATTTTCTTTTACTCACTCAAACAGGAATTCTCTGAAGCAGGGTGTCAGGACAAAGAGTAGTGCAGATGGCGGGGTGCTGCTCCTGCCCTATGATTATATTTCTGATTAGCATGGGCTTAAAATAAGTCCCAGTGCATGTGGAAAATAAGTAATGAGTTTTTAGCCTTGTATCAGGAGGAGACTAATATGTGCTAGTCCATAACCATTATCATTACCAAGAGCCATACTTGCAGCTTGGAAAAGAGCTTATTATTCACCCTAATAGTGTTTTTAAATATACAATGACATCGCAGTAAAGTGGCGCAGGATTCAAGTTGATTGGAAATGGATATTGTGTCCAACCAATCATGACTATAGAGCACCTGGGGATATTACAAATGGACTTTATGATTGGCGGAGTGGTTTGGCAGCACAAAGAAAGCTTCCAGTAAGCCAAATATTTTCTGGATAATGACTTTTAGAACAACAGTGTGCTCTTGCAATAACGGCGTGTTTTCTTAAGGGGTTTACGACTTCCACAATTCATCATCATGTGGACAACAGAAGCGTAATTTTGTTTCAGACCAAATTTGGGACAAAAAAATCCAAGAGAATCGATATTTCTATTTCTATTTTGCAAGCTCCACAATAGCTGTCATGAGAACGCAGTGTACAAGCACGTAGCAGCACTGTGAGTCATGTGTATGCACATCACATTTGATTGACAAAAATCAACTGTGAGTGAAAAACTGACAAAGAATGAAGAGTGCAATAGGTGGAAAAATTGTGTATTGTAAATAAAGATTTTAGTACCTATACAAGTACATTTTTTCCTACATTCTACCTTATGACTAAAGATATAGAATTTTTAAAGGGCCCATATTACGCTATTTTCTGATCTATGTTAAAATGTTATTTCCTCTTCAAAAACATACCTGGAGTTGTGTTTTGTTTCATTCACACACAAACCCTGCATATTTTGAGAGAGTTATTCTCTCAAGCAGAAAACACTCCATTCCATCTTGTGATGTCATGTGGTGACCCAGGAAGTGCTCCACTTTGTTTTTATTCATGGACAATTTCACCCCAGGAATTGTCAGTCTCTATTGAACCAAAGGTAAAAGGTAGCTGTTCACTTGAAAACTACCACTCCATGACATCACAAGGTGGAACAGAGCATTTTGAGCATTGGAGATGTAGACAACCTATTAATAAAGGGTTGTGTGAATGAAACAAAGCACAACTCCATAATATAGGACCTTTAATCACAGCTTTATGTCAAGGTCACTGTTTGTTGGTTTATGTGGCCATTATACAGTACGGAACTAAACAATTACAGCTCAATTACATTTATTTTTGCATTGCTCAAAATCACGTCAGCGGTCGTCTTATAGGTTTTGTTGATTTAACCAACAGAAACAGTTAGAAAATCAAACAGTGAAGTAATCTTTGTCAATAAAAGACAAGCAGATTGACCAACATTGATAAGAAACAAGCAAACGGATACTGTCTCAGGGCAGGTCCATCATTACTATGGCAGTCAATGTCCAGGTAATTGCATGCACTTTAGTAGGATTTTAATATGTTTAACACAAACCTCAAAAACAGTATGTACGTGTCAAGTTCACTAAAGGTAGGACGTGGGCATCGGCTATGAAAGGAGCAATGATATCCCTCTTAAAGCCCAGCTTATAGCTAACCACTGCCCCTCAGTCCCTCCTATAATCTAAAATACAGCAAGCTTTGCTGATATTGTATAACAATAACAATGGTATTAGCAGACTGAACCACCAGTAACCACAGTACTTTAATTCTGTTCATAAAAAAACAGTAATGATGGTGGTAAATTAAAAACATTCATTTTTATGTGAATTTCATTTAATTGATCAAGTAAATGTCCCCGTTATAATTACACTGCGGCTTAATTATGCAGTGTCTACTTTTGACATTGGTGAGACATTAATTACCTGTTTAAATCTCCCAGATTTGAAGGACACCGTAATAATTACTAACCATTACTGCAGGCTTTCAAACAACTCACTGTTTAAGGATATAGGTCTAGTGAGATGGTTTTATCAGCCTTTCCGGGTCTAGGAGAGAGTTGTCAGAGTTTAAGACTGTGGGGAGAGAAGGACTTCTATTTCACTTCATTTAATTGTCAATTTTATTATTTCAGCTGTGCATATTAATAATGGAATAACATTAGTTGTAATTGTGCTGAATCTTTGCACAAAAAAGTGCACCGGATGAATGGCCCATAGTAACAGTACCAGTCCTTCTAGTACATTGACAATTACAACACATAATATTCGTGTTTTGATAAAATTCATGCCAATATTATCCTAACGAAACATTCTCAAGGATGTAAAATGTACTACAAAGAATATTTTACATTCAAAGACCATTCAATGCCATCTTTCTTTTAAATTAGAAATAATTTAATAGCTCCTGGTAAGTGCACTCATACCCCGTACCACTGGTTGGCCTAAAGAACTATCCTTTAAAAGTTCATATTTCTGTGCTGTAACAAAGCCTGAATGCACGCACAGTTGCTAAGTGTAAATTATGTATAAGGATACTGTATTGGCTGAAAAAAGGGACTCCAAAAATGTGTGATTTTCAAGTTTTACAACTTTACCCTTCAAATGTATTTACAGCCTCACTGCGAAACCAGCCACTTTGAAAAGGGCAGTAATTCATACAAAATGTACTTGGTATCCAACTCTTGTGTGCTCAATTTTACAGATACAAAAGCTTTCAAAATCAGAAACAAAAAAGCTAAAAGGTTACAGTAAAATAAAGACAAAATTGAGATAAAATTATGTCATGTGCCTCTACAGGACTACCTTGCCATCCTCTCACTTATGACTTAGAAAATTTAGAGAACTTAGAGAATACTGCCTTTAACCTATTCTTGCTTTTGGAGTACTTCAAGGTTTGTTTGTATTTTTGATTAAATAGATAATTTAAAAGCCACGGTCGGACAGGCACTCAATATTGATTCCTGAAAGCTTTCAAGGATAGCACTTGAAGCAGATCCTCATTTCTCTATACTTTCACTATAAATGAAATACAAAAATTTCAAACCTTTTGCATGTTTGCATAGCTCTGACTGTAGTGAGTTTCTATGGCTTTAGAGTAGAAACATTTGTTGTTTAAAAAAAAAAAAAAAAATCACGGAAGAAGCTGCGAATATGAACCATATTTTATGCATGATACAAGGCGAGGATTAAAATGAATGAATTAATGATGAAATGCACAAGATCTGATTTTAACGGCTCAGCGTGATCAAGACACTTGTATCTGAAAGTGGCTGAGAGTAACTGTTGAACTCTTAGTGTTGCTTAAGAATTAATTCCTGTTATTAGCCCATAATTTGAGCTA
Source organism: Taenioides sp. WSHXM2023 (assembly GCA_029959045.1). Taxonomy (NCBI): domain Eukaryota; kingdom Metazoa; phylum Chordata; class Actinopteri; order Gobiiformes; family Gobiidae; genus Taenioides; species Taenioides sp. WSHXM2023. The sequence continues at coordinate 20,012,465 of CM057090.1, forward strand.
AATCCAGACTACGCGTTTGAAAAATGCTAATCACTCCAATGAATGTTCTTCTCATTAACACGTTTGAAATGTGCGAGTTAATCATCGCATCTACTCTTTCGTCCTCGTGCAAAATAGAAACAAATTGGGCAAGCGTGACAATGGCTGGTAAAAATCATCAGGCAGTTTTCCAAGACGGAGCCTGCGTAGGATGAGAGGCTGTGTGGAGCGTGTTGGCCACTATGCTCCAGTGGTTGATTATCTCTTCCCCCGTTGACTTGAGTATACGCTGACTAAATATAGGACGCTTACAAGGTGTCTTTGCCAGAACTCAAAAACCTTCATGTAGTGGGCTACTGGAGTTCACTACTAATTGGCCAACTAAATAACCCCCCTCAAAGTTGGCACAGATCGTGTTTAACTTGTCATAAACCAAACTGGAGTTCGTACTGCATTTGCCAAGGTAGCTCATTATACAGTAATCAGTCATGAATAAACATGGCTTCTTGTTTTGAGTGTAGATAAAAAGTCATTGTGTGAACCCATGTTGGTCTAGCTTTACTGTTATTGCCAAACATAAGTCATAATCCTGTGAGTAAAAATGTGCAAACCACAAACTCTACACTAAATGTGCATGCCTAAGACCCGGTGATGCAACCGTGCTTTGAAATTTCTCTGGTAACATTTCTGATGCTAACAAATGCATTAATTAAGGCATATTAGCTCAACTCAAGACTATCGCTTCATCCTCTAGTGCAGGACCAAAAAGTGTGATGTCATCTGAAACCGTGTAATTATCCTGGGGACATTTTTGACACAGTAGAATTAGCATACTACTACTACTACTACTACTGAACCATCTGCTTGCCTAAGCCACTCTGATGCAAGAGTTTTCACAACATTCTTTGGCACATTTTTTTTTTTCATGTAACCAATGTAAGACAAGTGTTTAACATGTTACTAATGGTTTATAATAATAATAATAATAATAATAATAATAATAATAATAATAATAATAATAATAAGTATAAGTATAAAGTTTAGAGTGAGAGGAAAGACTATAGATCTTGATTGTATTTTCCAGCATACTTCACAGCTTTCTTTGACACATATTTACATACTTTCCAACACTAATTATACTCACATCTCTGCATATACTTGTGGTGGTATGATGCAACAGTGCTTACCACTTGCTGTGCTACCCTACAACATAGATTAAGGAGTCGTAATAATGCATTTTCACCAAGAAACTTTTCGGTTTTCCATTTTATATACTTAAAGGTCAGCAAGGGACTTAAATCTTTACTTTAGATCAAAACCAAATGATCGACAAAGACATATGAGCTCCCCTTAAACAAGCCAAACTAAATAACATTAATATCGAGCATGGTATTTACCAGAGTCCTTAGTTCATCATGCAGTTGTTTACTTATCAGCCACACAGAGAATTACCACAGTGTTAGGAATGCAGTTTAAGTATAACTAACGGAATTACTTTGAGCAGTAAAAAGTAATATATTAATTTACTCTTTCCTCTGCGATTGCCGTAATAGTTGCAATGTATTTGGCGATGTACCTGGCTTGTTATTTTATTGTGATTGCAGCAGCAGTGACAGATCAGATTTCACTCTCTTGGTTCATTCAGCGGCTGCCAAGTTTTTTCCTTTGTTTTGGTTAGTAAACAAGGCTGAGATGAGAGGTTAGAGACAGTGGCTAAAAAAACAAAAAAAAAAAAAAAAAAACATTGATTTTAAAGGTGACCAATCAGAAGCCAGTTTAGGAGGGTGTAAAGACTATAGTAACATTCCATTGGTTTAGGTGGAGACATGGTATAGGTGGATCACTCCAAAAGGAAATAAGGCATATGAGTGAACTTTACGGATATACTTTGATATTTGGCGACTCTTTTGTGATGGGAGCCCAAAAAATGATTACAGTGGGAGTGATATGTGAGTTTGGAGTTTACAGACCACTAAAAAGACATCAGCATGGTGATAGTGGACACAGCCCTCTGCTCATGCTGCTTATCACAAGTGTAGTTAATTTAATATCTGCTTGGCAGTTCCCCTCTTGTTTTACAAGTGTTTAGGCGCTATCATGCGGTGTGCACGTGTGTGATGTGTTCTGATATCAGTGATTTGTTAAATGCAGTTCGGACAGTCTGCTGTGTAAAGGGGACAGTTGTTGTGACTGTACAGTTGTGAGTTTGTTTCGGTGCTTTTGAGTCTGTGGATTCGAACAGCTTCTAACTCTGGCTCATGGAGTATTTGGCTATTTGCAGGTCAAAAAAAAACTGAATATAGCTTGTTTTTACTTGAAAGAAAAAAAAAAAAAACAGCTGGGGTGTCAAATCAAATACTGTATGCCAAATAAAACGCTTTCATCCATGAAAACTAAACATCTAATAAAATATTGACCACAAACAAAAAAACCGCTGGGGTGAATTTTAGAGTTTATTTATTGAGTTTTTTTTTTTTTTTAACCTTAGTTTATCTGGTAATTAGTTACTTTCATCACACAGTAATGAAATTATTAACACAATTACTTTGAGGGAGAAGTAATGGGTAACTATCTAGTTACTTTTTGAGTAGTTTATGCCCAACACTGCCAACAAACAAACTTTCTCAGGCAGTTCACCTTATAACAATCCACAACAATATCTCATTACTGAACAAGAATCCGAAAGGACATTAATTATGAAAGACAGTGAGAATAAACTAGATTTGAGCAGTGTATCTCCCATATGTGCATTGTGTGATGGATGGTGGCGCCGTAGAGCGGGTTTACAGTTGTGATTGGACCCTGGCTCTTGTTGATTTGAAGTGGCAGCTCTGGGCCACCGTAGCCCTCCATCAGCGAGTGGGAGGTAATGGTCCTCAGATATATCTTTACTCTGAGTGAGTGAGAGCACGCCAGCCACGCTGACATCTGCAACAAGCCACTCCAGTCAGTCAACAGCTCCATTCATCCCTCCATGGCTCTTCTGTAGACAGAGGATTATGTATCAATACAATCTCCAAATATGAAGCGGCCATTATCAAGATGTCCTACAGCTCTGTCACCCCAGTAAATCGATTACCATAAGTGCAGTAATTATACAATACAGTGTATGCAGCATTAACACATGTTATGAATATTTCTGCATACGTAACAAGTGAATATTTTATGCACATGCCCAGACTGCTGCATTGCTTAATCCTTTGGTCACTCAGAGAAGTTTGTAAGTGTCAAACTGCTTTAAAGTAAACTTTCTTTTTGACCCAGTGTGCATTTATCTTAGGCTCCAGTACAAAATGGTTGATAAGTAGGTGAATATTTTCACTATATATAACGCATATATTTTGTGTTTTTGTAGTTCAACTGACTTTTATATAAATATTATGTCATCATCATTTCATTTTCTGAATGTGATGCCAGAGCGTGTCCATAGCTTCAGTGGCTATAAGATACATTAAAAAAAAAAAAAAGACAAAAAACATCTTGCTAAATTAAAAAGACACTGTGTACCTTTCCTAGAGGAGGATACGCCAACTTCTTGCTTCCATAGAGACATTATTGCCCTGCCTGAATTCTTCCAGAGAAGAGTATTGGTGGTTTTCAGATTGTAGAATGTGATGATGCCATGATCCCAGATGGGGGCTAGAGCCAGATTTTCCTATTGATTACATTGTACTTTCATGACAAATATCTAAAAAGTAAATTCAATCTGTTTTCTGTTCTATTTCTACTAGTTATCAGACCCAAGAACTCACGGTATTACAACAAAAAAAAAAAAATACAATTTAATAATAATAATTTTAGCTGCTCCCCATCTGTATTAAATATTATTGTCTTATAGAATGTTGTAATGTCATCTGCAACCCAGCAATAAAGCTGACACTAGTGGAGACACCAGGCCAATTTACAGGTCAGATCTATGGAGAGGCAAGTTTACTGACCTAAGAAAGCATGTTTTTGAGAAATGAATAGACATCATTAGGAAAGTTATGCAGTGCATTTTTAAATGGCAATATTATCAGGAATGTTTTATGAAAGAAGAGGAGACATGGAGATGACATCCAGAAATGTAATTTAAGAGCAGCTGAACTTGGACCTCTCACCCTTTTCTGTGAGGCAGCCAAACAAAACACTGCCAAAACAGACACAGCAGTGAGAATTTATTCTGGAAATCTTTAAGACAACTCAGCAAAAGCAATCTCTAAACCCGCTCCTTTTTACTAAACACAGGCTCCTCGGGCATAAACGTGTCTTGCTATATTTGGTGCAATAAGCTCTAATTTAACCAGTTTCAGAAAGTTTCAAAATATACTTATGCTCAGGGAAACTCATTTTACTTCCTAAAGAGTACCAAAATTATACTAGAATTGTAACCTTTTTGCTACCTTACGTTATGGAGGAAGACTGTATACAGAAGTGGATTAAGGGAGTGTGATGTCATCCATAGGGTTCAGTTCCAGTCAAATGAAGCTCATGATGCTAGTAGTTATAGGGGTGAATTTGAAGCCAGATCCATACTAGGAATTGGAATTTATTTACGTACAAAATAGCCAAACACCAGGATCATAGATTGGGTTAATACAAACATTTTTAAACCAAAATGATGAGGCAGAGACAGAGAGAGGTGTAAAGTCAACTGGAAACAGACTGGAAGGAGGCAGAAGTGCTCCCATGAACACTTCCTATCTAGAACTAGCGGGTTTGCTATGTCCATTTATATAGGGCATAATCTACTCTTAATACTAATTAAGAGTGCAAAAGTAAAGTTTTTAGGTATCTTTCACTACATTTGAGAGCAGATATCTGTACTTTCTACTCCTCTACATTTTAGATATGGACTGAAAACTAAAAAGTACTTTTCTTTATGGTTTGAGATCATTTCATTTGAGTTAGGGTTAGCTAAAATCAGATAGAAAAATTAAGAAACCGATTTAATCCCTTAAAATCAACTAAATACTTTATCAAAATCACTACATTTGATGCTTTGATTGTAAAAATCTCCACAAAACGCTTAAAGTACATTTTTTAAAAGGAGCTCTAATAGTTTTACTTAAGTAGATTTCTTCATATAGATTTTTTCATACTTTTACTTTTACTAGTAATCTTTTGCCCCTGTATCTGTACTTTTATTTAAGTAACATAACTGAGTATTTCATCCACCACTGTTGCTTACACAAAGCTACATTTTACACTTCATAGTCACTCTCAGCTGTACACATTTCCACTGTAATTAAACAAATATTGTATCCAGACATTTTGTGTTGACATGCTTATCGAGTAGTATACTAGATATTACTGACTGGTGGCTACATTACCATACCACAAACAACAGTGTAGAAATCATTCAAAATCACACACACATTCAAGCCTTCGTTGTCGGAGCATCAGAGCACCATTGTAACGCTTGAGCATAATTAGACCATGCCGTGAATTAATGCCTCACTTCAACTAATTGTGTTTACTTTCTTCAAACTCCCTTTTATACACAGCATCAGGGCCTTGCCTCTTCTTTGTCATGTAACTCCTAAGTTTTGATGAGATAAAAACTTCGTCACAGCCATCATTAAAACAGCCAGGGTGGGTATTTTTTTACAAAAGGTGCACGCTGAATTGGAAATGAGGGGTCGGCATTGACTAACACGGTCACGCTGACAAACTCTGTATACGTGGAAGAAGGAACACGCATCCAGCTACCTCCATGTGAATTTTGAGTGCTTTATAAGCACTTCAGCTTAATTGCTGTCGCTTAACGGCACCAACAAAACTAAGAGAGGTGAGAAAAAGGTGCAAGGATGTAATTAACAAATACATAATAATCTTCCATATGTGTTTCACCTACTGATGCAAGGTAATTATTGGGTAAAGGTCACCGTTCTGAAACATAAAAGGAGTTTAACACTTGTATTAAAATCTCAAGATTTTTTCACTGCTTTGTTTGAAATCATTTTTATTGAAGAACACAAATCCTGACATCGATATTCCTCATCTGCTGAAAAGTTCACACATCAATGCCAATGAACTGAAAGGATGCTTAGTCCAATTACTGAAGATGCACTGCTTAGTTTTCAAAAGTTTGACTCGTCCACTGCAGTAAAATCACCGGTGACTGATCTCTGATAAGGAAAAAACAACAACTCATTATTTCCACTGCCGCCCTCATTATAGTGTGTTTATATGAAGGATTAAGTGTGGGGTGCAACGCTCTAAACACCCCTATTCATCAACTATAAGCTCTGAAGTCAGACAAATGACAATCTTTCTGAATGAGTGTATGCCTTCTGTTGCAGAACGAGAAAAATGTATACGTGAGACTGAATGCTGGTAAGCTTTCCTGTCAAAGGCTCATAGTAGCTGGGGCACACTCTGAAATCTGATTGGCCAAACATGGTGACAGCCCACACAGAGGTAATATGTTTAGGGTAAATAACCTTTTTGGCTAGTCCCTCCCTTATAATATTGCACAGAATTAAAACAAATAAAAAGAAATAAACTAATATTTGTAAATTATGAAAATGAAGTGTTAAATTCTCAAAATGAAAAGTGTTTAATGCTGCAAATTTTCACCTTAAATCCCACACCAAAGGAAAAATGTCTGAACACACCTGAGGTAAATGTATTTTCTTATCTCTCAAAATTAAAAAGATGTGGATTCAAAAATGAATATAATAAACATGCATTTCAAAGAAGAGGTTTATGTAACATGTAAATGGTGCACTTGTGATGGCCAAGTATGTTTTTTATGCATTAACCTTTGTCAACTGTGTGTCACGCAATAAAAGACTCAAAGCTCTCAGTTTCTGCCTCCAGTCAAAAGTAGAGCCATTAATACGGTATGTAGCACTTCAGAGCAGGGCTCCTCACGTGGGTGTTTACTCATTCATTTGCACACATTACAGCTCATTCTCATATATTTTCTGTGTAACATTATTTCTCTGGAGCTGTATTCCAACAGTACCTAAATTAATCACAAAATCCTCTTTTGTCTTGGTTTTATTCTATTTGAATGTTTTATTTTGCCATCCATGTGAAGCAGCACTACTGGAATATTGTAAAAGTGGACATTGTTAGTAGCCTTACTCATGCCAGACTGATATGTGTAGCTCTGAATTGAATTCTATACATTCTTCATCTGGGATGGTCGAAGCGTCACAACAACAGAACAAGGCTGAGAGAAAAGAGACCTTGATCTTGACAAATGCACAAAGAGCTTCCCTTGGCACAGTCTGTATTTTCACTAAAATAGGCCAAAGTGGACTCTCATAAGTTTGTGAATTTGCAAATATCGCGATAATCCATCTTGCTGCACAAGGTTACATCGTCCCATCCACTTCAAAGTCCAACACAGTTCTGAAAGTATATTTCCCATTCATATTTTTCATATATTAGTCAGCCGTGTGTGTGTGTGTGTGTGTGTTTACATAGGTTTAAGATAACTGCATCATGGATATCAGACATATCGGACATATTTTAAACCATAGGCCACAATTACATCACATAAACACATTCATTCACATGGAAATAAAACATACATCTAGATCAATCACCAACAAATTGATTCAATTGCCTATTTTTCCTTGTTTGCTTTCATCCGATCTTTTAATCTTACATTTTTTCCCCACAAGCGATGCCTTCTTTCCGTTCACAAAAACAGATCTGCCCCAGTAACAAATAAGCCCCATAAATAAATCATAAATGCCTCAGATGTTACAATCATGATGCAACGATTGTGTCTGTCTTCTCTCATCCTCTTGTCATCTTCTGCGCTCAAGAGCCCAACACTACACATGTACAAGATGTTTCAGCGGGAGTAAAGTGTCAAGTGTTTACAAGTTTTTTTCTCTTTCAGACTGCCATAACTTAAAAATAAAATAATGATGAAATTATTTCAAGAGCAAATAAATACAAAAGGAAGCTGGAGTTAAAGGTAGGTTTAGAATGTGCTGGCTAGAGCTGTGATACTCTAAGTGGAGATGTAGATATTATGGGGGGTTGTATCTTCTCCAGAGAATACACCCAGCCTTGAACTCAAAGCTGTTTATAGCTGCTTCCTTTCAGAGGGCTTTATCCCAGAACATTGTCTCTTCAACTGTTACATTCATCGATGGTGTTATCGCAAACATACATGGGACATCCAGCAACAAAGAAGACATTGAGTTTTGTCTCTTATTTGTGCACCATTGTTGGAGATGTGATGGTTTGATTAAATGATGGAGTAAAGTGTAACATGTTTCTTTGTCAGCCGCGTTCTGCAGAAGATGAGATGACCTTCAGCAGCTTTCGAAAGAAAAAGTCCTAATAATAAGAGAATTCAAAGAACAATTGGGTTTTGTGTTATAGTAATTGGAAGTGTGATGGAAGGACAAACGAGAAAGATAAAAAGTGATTTTAGATATCACATATCACAGAGCTTTTTTACATAATATATAATACATTTAATGCCAAACTGTGGAACATTCCAGGCAAAACAATAAAATATTTATTCAGATAAGATGGATGAACCCACACAATGCACCTTTAAATGTCTGTGCCAATATGTTAATACTATGAAATTCCTCCTAAACAAAAATGAGGGATACATTTATTTTAGAAATAAGATCATCTTGTTTTATTTATTTTAATCCAAATAACTTAAATGTGAATGTCTTTGTTTTTAGTAATGAGACAAAGCATAATTAGCTATTTACAGAGCACTAATTTGAAGCGTCTTTAAGACACTTAACATTGAAAATGATTCCTCTTGAGCAGCTCTTGGTGACAGTGGAGAGGATCCATCCCTAATGATGCTTAAATCTACTTGATATTCTGAGAGAATATATAAAAATTAGTCTTGCTCTAGAAAAAAAAAATCAAAAAAAAAAATCAGTCTTTTGTGGCACACTACAAAAAGCACAGCACACAGACACACACCACATCCTGTGACTGCTCCAGTTTCAAAGTGGGTTAGTTGGTTCCAGTGGTTTCTCCTTTGTAGAAATTGGCTGTTCTGATCTTCTGTCACCGCCCTGGAGGCCCAGCACTGCCATGATGGACACAAATCCATGTGACAGTCTTGCACATGCTCCACCCCAAAGCTCCCCTGTGCGGCTCCCGTGGGTGTTTGTGAGTGTGCTCAAAGCCCTTCCCCGGGTGTTGTGGGGGCTCTGCAGATGCTTGAGCTGGAGCACAGAAATCCAAGGGCCAAAGCGACTGAAGGGGGTGAGCACAAACATGAGCTGGCTATCCCGAGGCGAGGGGAGGACCGGCAGCTGACTGGCCGAAGGGAGGGCATGCTGGACCCACATGACCCACTGGCTCTGAAGGGGGAGGCAGACACAGGCAGATGGGTGAGGGAGGCCCTAGGCCCTATGTACCTGCTGCAGACTCAGTATCCTGGGGCGATTAAGAATCAAAAAATGCTCGTTAACTATTAGATTTGACAAAAACAAGCAAGAAGATTGTGTCAAGTTGGTTTGGCAAGGAAATAAGACACTTTTGAATAGGGGGGAGTAATTAATACTTTGTGGGTTAATATGACCAATTGTCTCTGCATCAGTGCACTGGAGTGGATATGTTAGACTAGTGATGACTTGTAAGGAGGACAGAGCCTCAAGTGGTTTATAAGTGTAATTTAAAAAATAAAATAGACTACAAGTTTTTCTTCTGGGGCAACAGCAGCTCAGTTGGTGGGATGTTCGTCCTGATTCGCGATTTGAGTCCCAGCTCCCGATTTTGCACTCTTCAAATGATGACAAAGAAGGTATCCTTTTTTGCTACTGGTGAAACAAATACAGAACCACTGTAGTGTAGGAAGGTATAGATCATTTTGATTTCAATTAACATAGCATAAAAACAACACACCATTAACAGCGATTACAGTCGCAAAGCTGCATAGACGCGAGTCTGGTGACTGCAGCTTCATAATGCACCATGACTGACTGGGTGTGTTAGATGGGCACATGGTGCAAGTCTAGGGTCAAGTGACAAAGGACTTCCGGGTCACAGGGCCAAAATAAATATTTACAATAAAAAACAGTGGATAATTAACAGTAGCTTAATGAATATAAATAATACTGTTCTTTACAGTGATCATAACCATCAATAATAAAAAGTGTACAATAAATTCACAGTGCTAAAAAAAGTGCAGGCAACAGCAATATTTTTTGGCAGAGCAGTCAGATCCCCTAATCCAAAAGTTGGCAATTTGATCTCAACTACCACATGTGAATACTGTTGTGACCTTGGGCAAGACAACCCTCTCTCATTCTCAGTGTCTGCCTGCACTGGTGTGTGAATGGCTGAGTGGCTGAAAGCACTTTAACTACCTTAAAGGTAGCCAAGCCCTATATACATGTAACCATTTACCATTTTTTACCATTGCCAAAAAATGAATACTGTTGAACTGGTTTACTAATGAAAATAAAATAGTAATATATTATTATTATTATTATTATTATTATTATTATTATTATTATTATTATCATTAATAATATTATTATTAATAATAATATTATTATTATTATTATAAAGGTTATGCATTAAAACTGAGCAAAAAGTAGATTCCACTCACATACATGTGAGTAACGGAAGCCAGAACATCCATAGAGAATCTAATATAACACAGGCAAGACGTTGGGGCTTCACTTAGAGGGAGATGTGCTAATCAAAATCAATAAGATAATAGACACAGCAGCACATCAAGGCCATCGCAGTCAATGCTGTAACTCAATCATTTCCCACCAGTGGTATTATTTCACACATTTCATAAAATGAAAATAAAGACATTTGGATTCATTTAAAATTCAGTTTTCTGGGCTGAAATGAAAACATATCTGGTTTTGGGACTCCTCTTTGTGTTGGATCTGAACAAATAAAAGGCCAGCACAGCAGGACGGACGAGGCTCGGCTACAGTTTTTGGCCATGCATATCAGTGTCCATGCTGTTTGCACTCTCACCCGCTGTACCCCCTCAAAAGGCACATAATGAAGATAAAAATATTCTGCTATTACTGTCATTGTGCAGGAGATGAAAGGCTTATTGAATGTGGAAACCTACCTTTTGATGGAAAGAAATCAATCCGAGTCAGGGTGTTGTGCTGGGTGCATCTGCTGACCGTAGCCTTTGTCATTGCGGCATCGTGGGAGACGTAGTGAACATGAAAAGCCAGTGTATGCTAAATGAATGGCAAAATGGCTCCCCGAGTGGGACCGTAGTGTTTTGGTGTCATGTGGCTTTAGGAGGGACTTTGACATGTATGGGTGAGAGTGCACGTCTCTGAATTCTTTTCATCAAAGCCTCTGTGAGTCTGTTTGAAGCAGGAACAGGGTCATTAGCGATCTAACCTGCGTGACATGGGCCAAAACAGAGCACTTTGAGGCAGATTACCTGCGAGCTGAGAATGTGCATAATTAGTTCAAGTAAATGTCAATGTGAGGTGCATAGATTTGTGTATACATGGATAATGCTTTTTGTGACTGCATCCTGCAGTCTAGCTCTAGCTCTAACCTTTGTATCAACTGAATTTCTTGTGGCTGCTAACAAGAGTAGCTCTCTGCCATTTTACATGTCAAAAAACTTGCTTTGGTAGTTTATTCACTAGAGACCTTGAACATACAGTAATAATGATAAGTGAAGGAATGAAATGTCTATTGTTGTTTTGTGGCATAAGTAGTATCCAGAGTAGAATCCAGCGCTTTTCAAAAACGCCAGTTCCATAGTCTTTTTTGTATTTTTTTTGTTCATACTTTGGAAGTCTCCTGTAACTATGCATGTTCTTATTACATCACTTTATCCATCTACATGCATGTGCTAGTACTACTAAGACTGTACATTTTATGAAGGTGAAACAGACTGTGGGCTGTAGGCACCAAATGACAAGCACATTGCTATTACACTGATCCATAATTATAACTGTAAAAACAATATTGCTCAAATAAAAGGAAGTACATCTAAAAGGTGACATTGATTGTTGAAGAGCCACCTTTTGTCAACAAATTAAAACAACACCAATTTGTCAACCCATCTTAAAAAAGAGGGGAGAAAAACTGTCCTACTTCTTGTCAGGACAGGCCACATATCGATTTACATATAGATTGTGTCATCACACTCATTCATCTTCCTGATATTACATTTCCCCCCAGCTGTTTCTCATCCCAACCCTTGCCATCCCATAATTCCTGCTTTTACATTCACATTGAGAGAAGATGCACCTTTTCCAATTACTCATATCAAAGACCAGTGTCAGAGCGACCCAAACACATCACTAATTTGTGCAAGCCCACCTTCACGTGGAATCAGGGTGACACTTTACCTGCAGAAACTGGAGTCAAAGGGATTTTCAGTCAGTGGTTGGTAGTGAGGCCATAGAGTCACATTTTCAATAAAAGAAAAAAATAAAATAAAATAAACATTCAAATTTGAATCACTAAAGTTCTGGCCAATAACATGTTTTTGCATGCGAAATGGGTTTTAACAAACAATTATGTAATGTTTTTGAATACACACTTCTCCAAATGCTTGGTTTCAGATGACATCACAACATTCTACTGACCAGTAATATTTAATACACACGGGGGCAGCTAAAATAAAGCAGCTGATTTCTGCTGTAATATTGTGATCTAGGGTTTAGTCACTAATAGAAATTATCAAGTTCTGCATTTGTGAATTTATCTTTTGGATATTCCATGGTAAAGTACAGTGAAATCAATAAGGAAAACTGGCTCTTGCCCCCATCCGTTAGTCCATGACATCATCACATTCTGTAATCTGAAAAGCACCAACACTTTACGAAGATCTGAGTCTGATCACCGTTAAATCTCCCCAAGTTCAGATGGGAGTGACTGACATTTGGATTAGCCAAGCAGAGACGCACATGGTCAGTGATCAAAACAAATTAAATATTAATATTAGGGGACTGAAAAACATTGCGGAAAAAATACAGACAGATCACGGACTTGCCAGGCAACTCATGTGTATCCAAATAAGCGCTAAATATAGTCAAGTAAATAATGCTAATTAAATAAACAGTATGCGTAAGATTAAAACATAATTCATTTAATCAGGCATTAACAGCCACGAACCAGACTCTGCTGTATTTTGGTTCACTTGTAATTAATTGCCAATTAAATATGAGCTGTTACCTTGTTCATAATAACTATACCAATGTGCACTTTATCCCGGTGTTGTTGATGCTGGAGTTTTATAGTAGATTCCCCCTGTTGAGTTTTATTCACATCTTCTCTATGCACAGACGAGGCCCATAAATCACCAGATCAGACAAAATGAGAATACGGAAGATATATTTCAGGTCACTTAAATACTGAATTGAAAACAGTGGAGATGAATAGCTGGGTTGCACAGCTCCATTACAAAGGTTCTATATTGAACTTAGACAGAAACAGAATATTGGTGCACTCTTGCTTTTGGGGAAACTTTATTGAAAAAAACTTTATTGGTCTCAATTTTTCTACTCCCTCCAGTACACTTTGCCTAAGCACACAGAACCATCTGAAGCACAGGAATATTTTTAAATACAAAGTTAGGCTTGCAGTCCTGGGTTTCTAAGTAGGAATTTAATTGGATTGCTTAAAAAAAAAAAAAAAAAAAACTCCTGGTGCCAACGAATGGCAGAGAAGACATGTATTAATGAAGGACCTGCTCTTTCCTCTTCAAAATGGATGTCTCCAGACGAGTTGTGCACTGATGTTTAACTCACCCCTGGCTCAGGCCTTTCTCTTTTCTTTGAAAATGATAAAAAAAAGTGAGGAACAGATAATGAAAGCAGAACTATATGAGTGGAGTCTACATCTTTGATAGACAGCTGTCCGTGCTCTAACACTAAAAACATGCAAAATAGGCTTCGGTCTGAGGTTAGGACTCTCCCAAATAAATAAAAAAAAGTGTATATATAGACAAAATACAATATAGACAAAGTTGGGCTAAGCAAAAACAGAAACAATATCACAACATAATGGTCTCTAACTATATTGAACAGATATCCACTGCTCACAGCATATATATATATATAGATAATTCATCCTTAAAGTTTTCATATTCTTTATTTACATTGCATTGTCTGCACCGTTACTGTATAGCCAGAAATTGCTTTGCCGAATACGTCATACTTTTATTTTTTTGCGGAAGAAAAAAGTATAGGAAATGTAGCCATGGGACAATTTGAAATTTAGAGGCGAAAACTCCATCTTAGCTTTGTGTTTGAGTACAGTTTGCAAATTTATTTTAGTTATTTTGATATCCACTTACTGCTGTGTCCAGTAGTGAGTCACACAAGGCCAAATATTGCAAATAATCAATGGATTGAAAAACGAGAACCTGAAAAGAGCCAAATACAAGTGTTTCTGGCTGAGTCACTCTTTCAAGTTGAATAAGTGACTTGTACGTAGCATGTTCACATTCCAGTCCGGGAGTATGGTGTTGAATGTTACACAAACAAAGGGTCTCCTAAGCAGCAGTGCTTTCTGAGCATTTGGGCAAATAAATGGCTCTGACACATAAAGCGTGATCGCCTCATGTAGAATGCATAAGGCCCACAGGCAGGTTCAAAACTAACAGTCAAACATATCTATGACGCTCGCTAGTACAGTATCACACATGCATGTACATACACACACAAACTCCACTACAGTGACAGCCCCAATTCATCCCGCGGACAGGTAAGGCCACCGCAGAACACATGGAGGTCTCGCTACACAATCACACACACACACACACACAATATGGCAACCAGTGTACTGTAAACACCGCATCCATAAAACAATGTTTCTGCTGACAATACAGAAGTGTTCCCAGCCCACAGCTCCCTCTCCTGCTCCTTTCTGCCTCGCTCTAGTCCCTTCATCTCTGGAACTTTCCCAAGACAAAACGGAACAGTGAAGCAGGTGATTCCAGGACACACCTTCCTGTACTGCCACATGAGCTCACAGGGTGGAACAGAGTGTTTTCTGATTGAGAGAAGAACACAGCCTACATATGCAGCATTTGTGTGTTAAACATCTGTGAATGGAACAAAACACAACTCCAGGTATGTTTTTGATGAGGAAACAACATTGTAACATTGATCATAAAATTGCATAATGGGTCCTTTAAACTTGATCTTGTTGAATAACAAATGAGAAAAAAACTGTTCCAAAGCATAATGAATCCTGAATAACTGAAAGCAAATAATACACTTCTCTGAAATACTGAATTTTATACTAAACCACAATCCATAAGCACCACAATGCAAAGGGATCACTTACCTTTTACACTGTTTGTTTGACTTGCACAGGGTTTAACAGAAATAAAGTTCTTTTCCTCAGTAATCTATTGACGTATGTCTGGTACTTGAACACACTGAACCTTTATGTCAAGGTTACACACACATTCCACAAGTTGAAACTTTAAAAATTCTTTTTATGCATGTTGATGTTTGGTTTGTGTGGGTGGTCTTGCAAAGACTTGGTGGTAAGGGAAGTGAACAGATAACGCGCCACACCAGGATCAGGTTGGAGTCACAAAGTGTGTCAGACTGGCTCTTCTCTGAGCTCTCAAACTCTCCCCCAAATTCTATCAGATACTAACTCCAGGGCAGAGTGATAAAGTAAGACAGACAAAAACTGATGGACATTTAAAGTGAAGAGCACCTCTCTGTTACACACCACATCCATCTCCATCCCATACCACTTTGCCTTCACACTTCAGCAACTTACACTGTTTTGAAACCAGCGCGTTCAGTGTCAGATTCTTTGGGTTTTAAAAATGCTTATAGAAATAAAACTCAAGCGGTTTGCCGGATGAGCAAAGTCAAGGTCAGAGTAAAATGAAGTGTGTCTTTTTGGATTTACAGAGGCAAAATATCAAATTATAAGAACTCTATTGGCAAACAAATTGTATCATTCTCAATATGGATGAGGCCATACCTCATGTAAAAGCTCAGAACTTCCAGAGTTCACTCACTGAGCAGCAGAGGCTGCACTAGCACTGATTCTTGATTGACTGCAGGCGCTGGGGTTTAGTGACCATTTAGATAATAGAAGGTCATTTTAGGTTTAAAGCAGCAGATTTCAGCAATTGAACAACTTGGCCATCATATTCAATGTTTTTGTAACATCTGAGGTAAGGCATGTAAAAAGGAAGAGTGTATAAACGATTCTGTAGTATCGTCATCGTCAAACAAGAATTATTGAAAGCTGTTCAATAGGAGTGCATTTTATGGAAACAGATGGGTGGCTGAAAGTAGTTTGGGAGGGCTAGAAAAATGTGGTGTGTTGCCACATTGAAAAGTCTTAGCAAAATAAGATTCACAAGGCTTAACCACACTATGATTAAAAAAAAAAAAATGCCACACATATTTGCCTGGAGCACTTAGCCTTTAGGGAAAGCGCTCTTAGCTTAATCCAGGTAAGCAATGAAAACCAGATCAACCCAAGCCATTAACATTCATAACACAAGAATAGACATGGGTGTTTACTTCATTAAAGCATAAATTTGCTTTTTATATATTTTTCAACAATTCCAATTAGAAATAAGTATAAACAAAGCGGCTGGTTCATCGGCACTCCAAAAATATTTATCATACCAACTCACTTCTATCTCCCAAAGCTCTATTTTCATAAACCTGTTCAAATATTCTGTCAGTGGAGCCTAGCCTATTACCAAGAGTAATCAACATTTAAAGAAAACACCAGCCTAATAATAACCAAGTTTCACTCAAATGTGTCTTTCTTTGATACAGGAATAAACCAGGCATGGTGCACAGGAATAAATAAACAGAAAACAGGAATACGAAATATGGATGATTTTAGCAAGGGTTTCAAATAGGAATGAGCAGAAATCTGTCACCATA